>CM060879.1:19579841-19763666 GCA_030737845.1 Acorus calamus | reverse complement strand
GTCTGCTCCCCGATCCCCTTTCGTAAGCTCAGATTGTTTTCTCCTGTGCTCCCCACAAAAAGATTCAGCATCATCATTTTCACTATCCCTATCAATACCACAACTGACTAAAGGATAATCAGAGTCACAATGCTCATGGCTAGGGCTACAACTACCAACAGAGGACACACTACTCTCAGCCTTGGCATCACTAGAATCTACATATCTGTTGTAAAAACATCTGAAATCAGTATTTGGTTCTCTGATGCCCACGTCCATTTCAGAAAATCCAGCTGTGTTGTTGTATAACGAAGTATGCACATAGTTTTCACCCAGCATTTTTACTGGGTAAGGAACAGCATCTACCTTTTCTGGTAAATGTGATGAACATTCAGGAATGAGTTGTGGACATCCATCATCCTTTGCAGCAGCTTTAAGTTTCTTTCCATTGGCGATGCATGTTACCAGGGGGGACCTCCTCTTCTTTCTACAGTGGTACTCATCTAATGGAATGCACTTTTCTATGGGATAATAATCATCCCCAGGACATCCTTTCATGCTTTCATATAGAGGCAGCTGAAACCAGACTTCGGAGAAAGACCTGCTTTTGGTGGTCTGATGAGTTTGTCATTATTTAATTTCCCAGAGTCCTGCATTATAAATTAGAAAAAACTAAGCATTGGAGAAACTAAAATCGACTTAAAAAAGCATGGACGTTCTACACTATAGAATGAGCAGATAATTACTGTAGTCCAAATCACCAAACACACAAATATTCCACACATGTAGATCAACACCGATATTTTATAAATCTGTGTTGTATGATATCTCATATACTGTTGATAGTTCATTTACTTCATAAGGCAAAAATCAGGGCCTACATTAGGTGTACATACAGTCTGAAAGATGCTAGAATATATATTTTTTAGAATAACGTGCTAAGGATAACCATATTACTCAGGCTAGAACATCTAATTATCTAAAATTTAAGGCATCCATGCCTCATACTGCTGCATACATCATGCACATGTTTTTTTTTTGATGGAACGGTAGGCACTTGCCTTAATATATTAAGGGTCAAGTGCCCAAAGAAATTACATAAAGCAAAGCAAGAAATATAAATAAAGTACCCAGATGGAAGAGATATCTACCAGGACCCATAGACTGAGACCCAAACCCTCTAAAGAACTACAAGTCTATCATCCTGAAAACAAATCCCCCTTGCCCCCACTGGAACATGTCATGCACATGTTGAATAAATTTTTATGGCCATCACTCATGCAGAAAAACTACATACCAAACATGAAAGGAGGATGGGGAAGGTAACTGTCATTTATGAACCTGTAACAGGTATTGCAAAAACAAGTAACATAAGATGTAAAAAATACCTTTCCAATCAAAACCCATCTGCCATCCTTCCAAGACTGCCGCACCCTGATGAAACTCTTGTGAACCTTGAACTCTGAGGAGGACCCAAGAAGCCTGACAAAATGGTGGTTCCTCGAAACCCTCCTTGAAACCTCAGCAAGCTTCCAGGAACTCATCTCAAACACCTCCACAATGTCACCAGGCACCCAACTTCCAGCTCCCTTAAATGTTGGAGGACAAGGCCTGATAACCTTTCTAGGGACTCTCTCCATGATCACCTCACTGATATTGCTTGGGGGCTGATCATATTTGACATTATAGGTGTGCCCATTCCCCGAGACAATCTCAGCGCACCACCAAGAGCCTGGAGGCACATTGCTTTTCTTCAACACCTCAACCTTAGAACCTTTTTTCAATCTCATTATTGCTTACCGTCTTCTCAAAAAACAAATCTCTGAAACCTGATTTGGATAAGACACAATATCAGAGAAGAAAAATACAAAAAGATCAAATATTTAATAGGTTGAAGAAAACCAAAATGAAACACCCATTTGGAACCGATTTCTGGAAAATTTAATTTCAAACCTATTTCCTTAAAATTGGTTTTCTGATTGATTTGTGTAAAAAGATGTTAAAAATCTGTTTTTTTTTCCTAAAATCCAGGGCAAAAACCTTTTCAAGAAAAAAATCAGCTTTTCAAAGACATTTCCGATAATAATTGATCCTTAACAATTGAATCGCCTCAACAAACCAAAAAAAATCTTCTCAGAATAAAATCCCCGTTCAAAATATTTCAAGAACCACTATCACATTATAACATAAAAACAGTCATCCAACAATCAATATCATCAAGAAATCAAGAGAAACAACAAAAAACAAAACCTAACGCATCAAGAAACTAAAACAAAATCTAGTACTAGATTTTAAAAAATAATAATATTTACAACAAAATCCATTCATAAAACTTCAAGAATCAGCTCAAAATACAACACTCCACATAAAATTAAAAAAATAATAACAAGAAACCCTAACCGATCATAGCAAGAACCAGTGATCACAAAAATCTAACCTTAGAAAAAACAAGAAACCAAATCAAACATAACAACAGAAGCTGAAAGAAACACATCATTAAAGAAGGCATAAAAGAATCGATTGAGATATAGACCTTCAAATGATCTTCTGATCTCCCGATCGTTCTCTCTCTCCCTCTATGAGAGCCAAAATTGAATTGAAAAAAAATAAATTATGAGAATAAAATATTATTAAAAAAAATCGACGATTTTGAGACCTGAAAGCAAAAATTAAATCTGGTTTTGGCGTGCTTTCCAAGTCCGGGGTTTAGATAGCGTGACGCGTCCCACGGTTTCGGTTCTACCCGATCAGAACCGTGCAATCAGTGATCCTTAATTTTTGACGGATCGTGATTATTGGTATGACATATAGTCAGTCCTATTGGAACGAACGGTTCAGATCACTTTTTGGTGTGGGGAGCACTGATTGGACGGTTGTTGAGATCTAGTAACGGTTGGCCTTTGAAGGGGGGTGTTTTCGGTTCATGCGTCGCGGACGCCGAATGATGGAGGTCATTATCGGATATAACTGAAAAGTCTGGTGACGATATATAAGATCACCTCCCTGTGAGAGTAACTGACATTTTTTTTATAAGGGAGGCCGCATTTGGATTATGTGTTTCACACTCAATGTTTGAAAAATATTATTTTATTAAAATTATATGATTTTTTTTTGTCTAAAAAAAAAATGACCTAAACGCTAAAAATGTATTTCAATGTGAGTTTAATTTTTTTTTAACTAAACTCATATATAGACGGACCCTAAAATAAATAGATAACAATTTGTCACATTTGTTATAATAAATAACCAGAAAAATATAGATACTTATCTTGATTTAAAATAAAAATAAGAGATTTTTTCCATTTAAAAGATGAAATAATACATATCTCAACAATTTATACCGATTTAAATGACTGTGAATTAAAAAAGATTGATGAATTTTTTATAGCCTAATCAAGATATAATGTATCATTGAAATCTTAACCATTACTACGGGTGTGTATTGCAATTACTCAGAAGTAATTATGAACGACTTCTCCTTCCGCAAAAAGAGAAGTGGTCACGTTTGAGAACCCAGTAACTATCACTTCTCCATCTATATGAGGAAAACAACTCTTTTTTTTTTTCCACAAGGTGTACATAACTCCTTATGTGAAAAGAATTTTTTCACTTCTATAGAAGTTAAAAAAAAGTTAATATTTTGACAAAAATACCGTTATGAAATTTTACAAATTCTCAAAAAACATTTTGCCCATGTTTGGGTAGAATTAAGTTATTCTAATATTTATGACTATTATAATATATATAAAAATAAAGAGATTTTTTGTTTGGCTGGAATAACTTAATTCCAATGATTGATTGTAATCTATATACCACTTTATATCAATTAATTCTGGCAGACTGATTTTTATTTATTTCAGCCTTCCAAACACCCATTTTAAAACTATTCTTATTTATTCTTATTTATTTTAGCCCTATTCTTGAACCAAACATGGGTTTTAGGTGTTGTATAAAACAGATTTTCTCTCACCTATCTCATTAGGTGATGTAGGACAAATATATGATCTAATTTAGATCTGTTAGTTTAAATTCTTTTCTATTTTAAAAATAAATAAGATTGTTAGTATCTTTTAGTTTTTAGAATAAATTTATTAGTAATATCTACCTTTTATTCAAAAAAAAAATTTGTTCGTATATTAATTGTTAGGATTTGTTAATTTGATTTTGTAACTAACTGTAGTTATAAAAAGTTTGTTAGTATTTGATATTTATATAGTTGATTATATTATTTTATTTATATTGATTTATTAAGATCATTGTATAACATGGGTGCAAGGGTATTTTAGACAATTCATATGATTTCTATTACAAAAGTACTTTTTGAAAGCATTCATCAATATGTGTTCCTAAACAACTTCTACTCCAAAAATAAGAAGTTTATTCTTTAGAATTAATTTCTTCCAAAATAAACTTCTTGTAGAAGTACTTTTAGACAAGTTGTTAAACTATACCTATGCCACCCTTAAAAGTTGGGCTTATTGGGTTCTTAACATAATTTCAGCGGAGAAAAGGTGTATGTGTTGTGGAGAGAGTGACTCGTGCAAATGTTATGTGTGCTGATATTAAGTAAAAATACCTCCAGTGAAATTAAATTTTTGTTACTACAAGGCCCGTTTAGAAACATATTTAAAAAATCAGATTTTAAATAAAGTGATTTATATAGACTTTGATTTCTGAGAAACACATTTTCTATGCTTTTAAAAAAGCAACTATGTTGCACTAAAAATTGTAAGTAATTTTTTAATTAAGCTGACTTTTTTAAACCCGTTTGATAACACGTTTGAACAAAAGCAGAGTCGTCCCCCAATTGTCCAGATAAAAAAATAATAATAAATAAAGAAATTTTAAGCACATCACTCACTGCGTCCAGAATAATTAGATGATGTTTCAACAAAGGGAATGGACTGTAATCCTATTTTTACTTACACATAAACAAATCAAATGAAACTCATCTAAATTTTTTTTTATCAAATAACTGTTTAAGGACATGATTTTACATGCGTATGGATTTAGATGATAATTTTTTAATAAATTGTTAACTATTAGTACAAACATCAGATCACATGTTTATAGAATAGGTGATTAAGCAATAAATAATAAATTGTGAATGTTTGTTGAAAAAAACTTGGAAATTATTTTTTGGTATGTAATAGTCAGAATTACCCATTTAGTTGTGTTAAAGAAAGATTGATCGTGCATTCATGTATAAAGGAACACAATTATTATTTATGTTCCATAGGACTGCAACTTGGGTCGGGTTGAACCCGAACCGGTTGGGTTGAACTCGATTTTTATATGGATTGGGTTGATCAATTCGGGTTCGGGTTCGGATTGACCAATTCGGATTGACTCATAAATCAGATTGGGTTTGGGTTGTCTCACTCACAACCCGACCCAACCCAAACCCGTAAACTAATAGTTAAAAAAAAAATCATGGTCGTTCATTTTGTAACTTCTAATCTGGACAGTCCAAATTTTAAGTAAATTTAACTAATCTTACAGGTTGGGTCGGGTTGGTTTATTTAATTACGGGTTGAGTTCAGCTTAGTCCAATTCAGGTTGAAAATCGGGTTGGATCGGGTTAGGGTTGAGTAGTTTAGAATTCAGGTTGGGGTCAACTCGAACCTAACCCTCCCGAGTTACAGCCCTAATGTTTTAGGTTGAAGGCAATTGTGCGTAATATGATAATTTCATATAGATTTTGATAAATAATTATTCTAAAAACATTCTTGACTTAGTTTTGATAGTGTAAATTTTCAAGTTATTATTAATTTGATCTCCAATAAATTTGAATAAATATATCAAAACAACTTATTTTAAACTAGAAATAAAAGTCTACAGCTTTTAAGGATGCGTTTGAACGTGATGTTGAAATATTGATATTCTTAAAATCTTATATTTCAAACTCAGCTTTTGAAAAGCTATATTATATTAAATTTTCAACCACAAAATTTTTTGGTATAAAAATAAAGATTGTGGTTTGAAAAGCTAAACGCTCAAAATGTGTTTGGATATGAGTTTGAGAATTTTTAATTTTTTAAACGCAGAATCTATCCAAACTCATGCAAATAGACCCTAAGTTTATAAACACACTTACAAAAAGTCTCACAAAAACATACTTGCGAAACACATTAATTTTGATTTACCTAATCTTTACCAAAAAAAAAAAAAATCATGATTGTTCGTCTCGAACAAATATATATGTCATCAACTTATATTATCACAACATGAATAATTGAATAGTTTCAACTGTTTTTCTATATCTGATGTCATCACAATATCTGAATAAAAAAGAAAGAAATCTAAATGTTATTTTTTTATCAACAGTTTTATTAACCTCAATGAACCAACACGGTAACAACATTAATAAACCTTAAATTATCTAGATATTGATATTAATCTTCAAATTCAGGATATCATTGGATACCGAGTATTTTTGGATAATTAAAATTGAGATTTTATGATTTATATTTTTTTTAATATAATAATTTCGATAATTTTTATTTTTTAGAGTAGAAATGGATAAAATTATTTTTTGAATTTGTGTTTTACACGTCTTTTTTTTTGTGAGAAATATTTTCACATGAAATTTGAGAATAAAATGACGAGGAAGTCAAATTTGAACAGGTCTTCTATCAGTTAAATCACGTTTTAAAACTGAGTCTAATCTAACAAACTATTTTTAACCTTCCCATTAAGTACACCTAAAAGAAAAGAGACCAAACCAATTGAAGCACATAACAGTTCTGCTCACAATAGCAAAAAAGATATAGGAAAAATTTTACCCGAATACTTTTTACAGTCTCATGTACACTTCATCTCATATAAAAAAAAAGGGCGCTGATACACGCAGTCCTTTTTACAGCCCGTTTTGCATCCTCATACGTTAAGATAATGTAGTATATACTACGTTATCATAGTATATGGGTCCTAACATAGTATATGATCCTTTTTTTTTCATTATGAAAAAAAATACATTAATGTATTTTAGTATATATTTCATTTCATATAATAACATATACTTCAAAAGATGAGTGTATGATTTTTAAAAAATCATAGAGTGTAAAACGGGCTGCAATTAGAGCTATGTTTATCTTTTTTTTTAAAAAAAAACATACATTTCATCCAATAAGGATATATTTTTATAAAAAATGAAATAAAAAAATGTGAAAAATATTACCTTGTTACCGTGAATAGTCAATGCAGGGGACTAATGAAGCATATGAGATTATATTTTAAACTGTAAAAATGACTGAGTGTAATAAAGCTCAAAATAAATTATGTGAACAGAACAATCCAAAGACAATATTATAAATTAAAAAAATATTACATGAAGACATCACCACATTTTTCAGAGACATGCCAAGACATATGCCGTGAGTGAACAGGCAACTCCACATGATAACACTTTTTAAATTTTGGTAACAGAAGAGGCCACATATGATGCTCTCTTGGGAGACAATGGGGACTTCAAACCACAACTTCACTTGCGGTCTATACATGTTCTACAATTTTTATTGTGTGTGTACAAAGGATGTGAAATGGATACCCCTGAATCCTGACCTCCCAATGCATTTAACTGAGCAGCTTTGTTTCAACTACAGGTTCTTGCTCTCCTCCACCTGCATTCGTTGGAAACATCAAAATACAAAACAAAAAGGCTATTATATTAGATAAATAATGAGAAGATGCATTTGAAAGTCACAATTTAATAGGTTATATACAATTTATTTATTTATTAAAAACAGGTAGACTCAGGCTACCAACTGATTTCATTTCAAAAGAGTTAGTATAGATCTGAATAAGGATGAGAAAATACAAATTAAAGAACAAGGAAAAAGCATTTAAAAAAAAAAAAAAAAAAACAAAACGGCAGTGTCCCGAGGGGATGGTGTGGGAGTGGATAGGGTATCCACTTGCCATCGGTCCCCCCAGCCAAGGACTATGATCTAATCTTGATAGCACCTCCCTAAAGGAGCACCCCCCAGGCCCCCGCCAACTTCCTAGCCCAGTCCTGCAGGAGCAATGCCGTGAGCTCCCACATATTCTCGACGTATGTCCTTGCTCCCTCAAATACCGCATCGTTCTGTGTGCACCAAATCACCCACGCCCCAACGGTGATGATCGAACAAGCGAACCACTTCGCAAGTCCTGGTGTCGAACACCTGCAAAGATCCTCACCGGCCACCCACACCTCCTCAAGCGATGTGAGCGAAGTTGCGGTGCTCACCTCCCTCTATAAGGATGTTACATTCCGGCACTAACAAAATAAGTGGACCATTGTTTTAGGAACTTCCCCACACAATCCACACGAAATTAGCGTCTCTCCTCCACTTTGCACGGTACATTTTAGTAAGGAGCCTCTTGCGGGCAAGGAGCCACGTGAAGACCTTAATTTTCTTTGGAATCTCGTGACGCCAAATTTGCGATGGACTTCTGCACACGATGGGGGCCGACGGGAGCCCAAGACGGAACATGTCATAGCAACATTTAACAATGAAGCAACGCGAAGGTTCGGATGACCACCGAGGTCAATCCGATGCTAATCCGAAGCACCCATGCCATTCCACACTGCCAAGCAGTCAGCCAGTGACTGAAGCCAAGACACCTCCACGGACGACATATGAGACATGCGCAAGGAGATCATCCACCTGCCCATGCCCCCATCATCCGACCAGAACTCGCGGACTGGCTCTTCTTGACGATTCGAAGAGTGAGTACGTAGATTTCTGGGAATTAACCTCACACATAGAGATTGTTACGAATTCTGGATCTTGAGATGTAATCAATCAAAGATATAAACAAATAAATCGAAAGAAAGATACAAAGAATTACGTGGTTCGAAAAATCTTGCCTACGTCCACGGTACACAGCATAAATCAATCCATTATCAACGAAAAGTTTTTACAACGGTCATGTCAAAATAAAAACCCTAGAACCTAATGAAAAATATGAGATGCCAATAATCTTCTGCATACATCATCAGACTCCACAATATATAACATAGAAACCTCCCCGCACCACACTTTGCTCCAAAACTGGATGCCCTAATCAGAGCCAACCTCCCACTGAATGAGCTTATGAAACTCCACATGATCACAAAATATACCTTTGCGAAGACCCTCGCCCCAATGGCTGGCCACCTACGATCACCCATTCCATGTCCATCGTATATGTCTTTAAATATCTGTAACCAGGTTCCGACGGGTTATATACACTTAGTGTATGTTTGGCAACAACCCCAAAAGTAGTTTTTAGCTTTTGGGGTCACATCAAGTCAAATCTCATCATCATTTAAAAGCTAAAAGCTATTACCAAACAGATCAACTTAAATACATTATCATTACTAAATTTTATCTCTAAACTGCACCTAGAAATCTGTGTTTTATAAAGCAGCCATCATTATTACACCCTCAAATCATCATCATTACACCCTCAAAAAGTGTACATAAAACTGCAAAAGCAAAAAGCTGATTTTTGTTTCCAAACATTAGATAGCATTTTGAAACGGGTTTGTACAGCTTTTAAAGATTTTGCATATGTGATAATTATACTTAAATCAAAACTCGTTTCCAAGTGCCCAGCGGTCTCAGCTTTTGAAGAAAGCAAAAAACAACTTTCAATTTTAAAAATCAGCTTTACAAGAATTTGACAAAATTTTGCTTCCATGAAAGATGTTTTCTTAAGCTGACTTTATGTAAAAAGCTCTCTCAAACATGTTTCCAAACATTGCCTGATAATTTGATTGATCAGAATGTTTGTTCAACTTTGTTGTAGGCCTCACAAATATGGACGTGAAGGTTATCAGAAGATAAATAAATGTGCTAAAGGGAAGAAACTTAGTTACCTGTTATACATTTGATGACAGAATTTGTTGTAGATCATTAACCGCTTTTTGAAACCATTTATCCCACGCAGATTTATGGGAAAACTGGGTCACACAACCTCGTTTCTGATGCAGAATACTGATACTCTTCTAACAATCCCATATTCTGCAGATAGCAGAATAATGACTCAACTTCTAACAAGAAAATGTTGTTATGTTATCTACTTTAAGATCACGAAAAAAAAAGAAAAAAAACTGTTTTAAGTCATACGTGTTTGTTATATTCTTCAACTAATATTACTTCATATGCGGGTTTATTTCCATTTTGTACACCTCTGGATCACTGAATTTCAGATTCACTAATTGTCATGCATCCCCATCCTGAGAGGAAACTCATGTTGGAAACCAAATTCATGAAAACCATCAGAGCATTATATTCGTATACACTTAAGCTCTTCAAATCTTCTTCAAAATATCGAAATAAAAAACAAGAAATCTAGGAAACTCGATAGACAATGAGAATATGAATTTGAATCTCATAGTTCAAGAGATTTAACCCAAAAAAAATCAGATATCACCATATATTAGTTTTTTAAAAATATACCAAATAAAGCCCGTTATGATAAAAGATAATAATAATAATAAACTTGAATTAATTTATTTAGGATGGACTCCCATACACATTCTTTATAATCTCGGCAGGATTAAATAAAGTGTAGCTCACAGGAGAAAACACCTTAATTCTATATATAAATGTAAAATCTTACATAAAATCAGTTGGCTATTTAACGACGATGTCCAGTAACATTAGATTAAATGCTCATGTCACCTATTCATATCAAAAAATTGAACGATTGTTAAATGACCATGAAATGAGCATTCCATTTAGACTCTAGACAGATGACAAGAGTAATATAATATTTTTTTATTGTAAAAAAAAATTATGGTCATTGATTTCAAACAGATAACGAATAGAAGTTTAAACTAACAAGGCACGGGCACTTCTATAAAATGTCATCAAAGAAAAGGCAGCTCTTATTACATTTTTTGATTAATTGTTGATTTTTTTTTTTTTTGCTCGAAAAAATCATCTTCCAGATTAACTGGCTCCAGATGCTACCATCATATATTTTACCTTTATCGTCCCAAAAGCAATCCACACATTTATTTTATTTTTTTTTAAATCACATACCTCATATAATGAGTATGTATTTTATGAAATGTGAAATTCAATTAAATGAATAGTATCATTTATAAAATGGTTTTGTTAACGAGTGCTCCTAGGGCACTTATTAACTTACATTTCTTGCTAACTTTTAGGTAACCCAACAAATTTAATTATGAAATGAATTAATAAATTAATTTTTTCAGAAAAATATCAACAATATCGCTAATATATTCACCACCTTTTTTTCTCTTCCCTCCCGTACCCAATTTTTTTCTCACTACTCTCCCTCTTCTTCCACAAAAGTTTCATCCAAAAATATAAAAATGTACATTCCCTTGCATTTTTGTTCTTATCTCATATCTCATATGGTTGTGATACTTGTTTTAGTGTTGCTTATGTGAAAATATTTTTTGTGCGGTATATAAGGTACTTTATTTTCATTCTTGTTTGATTTAATTTTTCTTTTAAAAAAATATTTTACATGCACCTCCATTTTTTGTTGTTTTTTTTTTATCATTTGAATTTATTTCAATATATGATGAATAAATGGTCTTGCATGCTTCCGACCGGTGCTTCACATTAAATCGATGTAGGCGGATTCGTGATAAATGAAAAAAAAATGCTTTGTAGTTTTATTTATAGAGCAGATGCTAAAATTTAACTTTTATATCTTTCATTATATGTAAGAAAAAATTTGGGTATGGGAGGGAAAAAAAGATGGTGAATTTATTAGGGGTATTGTTGGTATTTTTTTAAAAAAAATTAATTTATTGATTCATATTATAATTAGATTTATTTGATTGCCTAAAAGTTAGCAATAAATGTAAGGGCACTTGTTAACAAAACTCTTCATAAAATAATTGACAAAAATTCCAACGAATGATATACCTCATTACCGTGAGTAGAGGGGGCCAAAGGGATATATGAGAATGTATTTGTGACTGTAAAAAGGCTAAGTGTAACAATGCTCGTGTAAAAATTAAGTTGAACTGATTTTTCTAAAGAACCGGTGAAACGGATCAATATTTCCAGTAATTGATATTTGAAAAATTGTTTCCCAACACTAAATGAAAAGCACAAAAAAATTTCATGAGCAACCGGTTTGTGAAATTAACAAGAAGACTACATAACAAGACACAACAACATCAAACATATATTATTTGGCTCTATAAGCACTAGATTCTTCATTCTTCATAGATAGAAAGAGAGCGCAAACCTTATTTTTCTATTACCTCTCTCAAGCTTCGCGAATGACCTCGACGAGGGGGATGGCGCCAAACGGTTGTGATGGGGGCATAGTGAATTTCCTGCACAGAGAGATGGAGAGATTGCAAATCAATAAACGACCCCATTCTGTCAGTGGTTCATTCATCCTCTTCAAAACTAAAATCAAGAGAAAATTAATTATACCTCATTCAATATCATTGTTGGATCATGTTGGTCTGGAATGAGTAGGGGTTCTTGGTGTAGGAAAAATTCTCCCCTGACTCATCAACGAACCCTTAGACATGGGATATGTGCTGGATGATCTCAACCCAATCAGAACCATTGGGTGGAAGGCATTGCCTTAAGAGTTCGAGGCTGGCCCACAGTACCAACTTCTTTAGTTGAGTCGTGAAGCCTTTCAACCAGCCAGGCAATGCCTCCATTTGCATGTCATCCATAAACAAGTACTTGAGGGAGGGCAATCGGTCCATCCCTTTCAGTATGGGACATCTTCGAAGGTCCAAGACCTCGAGTTGGAGAAGATCGGAGATGGCTTCCAGAAGGGGGCAATCCCATATATGCGCCTTCTTAACTGATGTTGAGCTATCCATCAGTGTGCTGAGGCTACCGGCTTTATAAATATATAGACTCGTCAATGATTTCGCATGCTGTAAAAGGCACTTTGGGATCGATTTCAGCTTTGGACAATCACCAAGTAACAAGAGATTTAAATGAGGCAGCAACGGTGGCCCTCCATCTTCAAGCCACTCTGTGAGCAACCAGTCCTGCCAGTTTGGCATATTTCTTATCAGCATCATTTCCAACTTGGGGAAACCTCCCCTGTTACCGCCGAAAAACTCTGGACCAACCGTCAAGATCGCCGATGCACCTTCGATATGGAGGAAATAGAGTTGGGGAAGTCGTCCGAACGACGGGAGTTGCTCGCAAAACTTACAGTTGACAAATCTCAATTCTCTCAAGTTAAGAAGAAATGATGGATTTGATGCTGACAACCAACTCGGCAATTCACGGCCAAAGAAACCATCGATATGAAGTGCCTCTACACAGGATGGGGGGTGGAGCTCCTCAAATACTTGCTTGATTCTCTCCTTGTCCCCCTCCTCCACATCCACAACATCATCGCAACACAATCGTAAGTCAATGAGGTGGAGCTTGCTTCCAAGATCTGCTTTGTTTGCCTCGTTTTCCCTTTGCACTCTCCCGAGGTGATGTATAGAGAGCCACGTGAGCTTAGAGAGAGATTTTAACTCTTCCATGTTGCTACTGTTGTCTTCATTTGTAGTCACAACAAACCCTATGAGCACACGAAGGTCTTCAAGTCTTCCTATGCCCAAAGGCATTTTGCTTAGCGGGGTGTCCCAAAGTTCGAGGGACCTCAGTTTGCGCAACTGTACAATGGCATTAGGAAGGTTGTGCAAGTGTTCACATTGTTGGATGAGCATGAATTGCAGGTTAACGAGGAGAGCCACAGATTCCGGTAACTCTTTTATTCTTGTTCCAGAAACATTTAGAAACCTCAAGTGTATGAGGTTCCCTATATTGCGTGGGAGGTTCACGATCTTTGTCCTAGAAAGATCTAATACCCGTAATCTCCTAAGTTTGTCAAAAAGATCTTCTTGAATGGTTTTCAATTGACGAGTTTCAAAAAACATGATTGTCCTCATACTCTCGTGCACTGTGATTGCATTTGGAATTGTCGTGGCCCCATCATCTACAATAGATGCATGTCGAGGCTTTATGGAAACATCTATAATTCCTTGTAATCCTCCAGTAAAGTTCTCACCATCCGCCATTGATGTAGCCAGATCTCGTATGAGATCATGCATTGTGCATACAGTCTCATTAACATAGAGAGGATCTATGTTAAATAGACATCTCTTCACTAATTCCTTGAAATATTCTTCTCCCACTTCCTCCAAAGACATGTCCCCATTGGCTGATACAAATCCCTCTGATATCCAATATTGTACAACATTATGACGTTGCAATTTATAACCTTTTGGAAATAAAGAGCAATAATCGAAGCATTGCTTAAGACGAGATGGTAGGTCTTGATAGCTCAAATATAAAGCTGGCAGGATCCCATTTGGAATCTCACTGGACGACCAGATTTCACTGTGAAGAACATTTTCCCACTCCCACACACTCCTAGGTTTTGTCTTGAGAACCCCCGCTACGGTTTTGATTGCGAGAGGAAGACCATGACATTTCTCAACAATCCTCTCCCCAATTTTCCACACCCTCTTTGACACCCTCATTGCCGAACACAATCTTGCAAAGCATCAACAAACCAGTTTTGTCGCTCAGAAAATTCACATTATGAAAGTAAATGGCCCCCATCTCCCTCGCTACAAGTTCATTCCTAGTTGTTACTAAGATTCTGCTTTTAGCAGTACCTCTCTGAAGAGGAAACCGCAGTAGATCAACCCAGAACCTTGCAACCCAAACATCATCCACAACAAGAAATAATCTTTTATTTCTGACTGTTTTTTCAACTAAGAGAGAAAGTTCAGCGCTCTCTTGTGCATCCCCATGACTACCTTCAGCAGATCTGATGATTTGTTTCAAGAGATCAACATCAGAGTAGTGTTGGGTTACACACGTCCATACCTTAACATCGAATTGATGGCTGAAATCCAGCCCCACCACCTCTACTAGGATGAAAATATGTGAGCTTCAACAAGACTCACCACCAACAAACCTGCTGAAATCAATCACTCAAAAGAAGATAAAATAACATTCAAGCAAAACACACACACCAACAGAGTCTCTGTATTTTTTTTATGTAGAACCTCTCTCATCTCCTCTGTTTTTTTTTACTTCTTATATATTCACCTTTTTGAGTTTACAAAAATATGTGGATAGCAAGTAAATACACATCACATCAGTCATTATACTTAACTATCTAACATTCTACAAAAAACACAGTTAAGCTACCCAATAAAAACAAAATAGTCAAAGTCTTAGCTTATTTTCTAACACTTCCCCTTAAGCTAGACTTTATCTATGGTTTGTATACCATTCATTCTTTTCATTCTTTCAAACAGCATACCTCCCAGGGGCTTAGTAAACATATCAGCTGCTTGTTGTTCAGATGAACAAAACTGAATTTGAATCTCACCTTCTTTGACAAGATCTCTAATAAAATGATATTGGATCTTAATATGTTTACTTCTTCCATGAAAAACAGGGTCTTTGGTGAGTGCTATTGCTGATTTGTTATCACAAAATATAGTGCTTGCTCCTTCAATTGAATGATGTAGAAACTTCAATATACCTCTCAACCAAACTGCTTGACATGCTGCATGAGATGCTGCTACATATTCAGCTTCAGCAGTTGATCTAGCAACAATGGATTGTTTCTTTGATGACCATGAGATTGCACCAGATCCAATATTGAATGTGTACCCAGAAGTACTTTTGCTATCTTCAACACTTCCACCCCAATCACTATCTGTGTATCCAATTAGATTTGGATCTTTTACTTTATGATAGTGAATGACATGGTTCAATGTACCTTTAATGTATCTCAACACCCTCTTTCCTTCCTTCCAGTGACTCATCTTTGGCTCTTCCATAAACCTGCTCAAAATTCCAACCGAATACACAATATCTGGCCTTGTTGCAGTCAAGTACCTTAAGCTTCCAACTAGCTGACGATAAAGTGTCTGATTGACACCCTCTTCTCCTTCAGATTTGTTGAGCTTTGAACCTTGCAACATTGGAGTACATACCGGCTTGCATTGTTCCATCTTGAACCGCTTCAAAATTTCTTTAGCATACTTCATTTGAGAAATGAAAATGCCATCTTCACTTTGACAAACCTCTATGCCAACAAAATAATGCATCAGCCCCAAGTCACTCATTTCAAATTCTTGCATCATCTCCTTTTTAAATGTTTCAAACATGCTTATGTTACTTCCTGTGAAGACTAGATCATCCACATACAAGCACACTATGAGTACATCACCTTCTTTGTTTGTTTTTATGTACAAAGTATGCTCATAAGGACATTTCACAAATCCAGCCTTCTTAAAATATGTACTAATTTTGCTATACCATGCTCTTGGAGCTTGTTTTAAGCCATATAGAGCCTTTTTCAGCCGGTAAACTTTGTGTTCCTTTCCTTTCTTCACATAACCAAGGGGTTGCTCAATATATATCTCCTCCTTCAGATCACCATTTAAAAAAGCTGATTTGACATCCATTTGATACACCTTCCACTTGTTTTGGGCAGCTAATGATAAGACAACTCTAATGGTGTCTAACCGAGCAACTGGAGCAAACACTTCTTGGAAATCAATGCCTTGTTTCTGTTTATAGCCTTTTGCAACAAGCCTTGCTTTGTAGCGGCAAACGTTCCCTTCAACATTCAATTTCTTCTTGTATACCCATTTAACACCAATGGGTTCATGTTCTTTGGGCAGATCACACAACTCCCATGTCTTGTTCCTTTCAATGGACTGAATTTCTTCTTTCATTGCTTGCACCCACCTCTCATCTTTCATGGCATCTTCAAATGAAAGTGGCTCAGCATCAACAAATAGAGAAAAAAGTTCAAGTTCACCAACTTGGGCTTGATTCTCTGTGTCATTGTAGATGTCTTCCAAACTCCTCATCTTTCCACCTGAATTTGGGGTACTGTGATCATCCGTTGATGGACTTTGAGAGCTTCTTTGAGGACTTTCAAGCTGAGCTTCTTCTTCTTCATGCCTTTCTTCAAACTCCTCTTCAATATCAACAACAGCTGACACTTTTTTCTTCCCATCTGACCAGTCCCAAAACTGAGTTTCATCAAATTTTACATCCCTACTTGTAACAACCTTTTTTGTAATTGGATTGTACAATTTGTAGGCTTTTGAGTATTCACTATACCCAATAAATATGCATTTTTCAGATTTTGCATCAAGTTTTTTTCTTCTTTCACTTGGTACATGCACATAAGCAATGCTACCAAACACTTTGAGATGAGCCACACTTGGTTTATTACCACTCCATGCCTCTTCTGGTGTTTTTTCAACTAGGCTTTTAGTAGGTGATCTATTAATCAAGTAACAAGCACATGATACAGCCTCTGCCCAAAATGATTTAGGCAACTTCATGGACTTTAGCATACTTCTGACAGACTCGACAATGGTTCGGTTCATTCTTTCGGCCACTCCATTTTGTTGTGGAGTATAGCTAGAAGTAAGCTGACGTCGAATGCCATGATCTACAAGGAATTGGCTGAACTCCTTTGACACGAACTCACCACCTCTATCTGTCCTCAATGTTTTTATCCAGCACCCACTCTGCTTCTCAACAAAG
The DNA here is from genome assembly GCA_030737845.1 of Acorus calamus. NCBI lineage: Eukaryota > Viridiplantae > Streptophyta > Magnoliopsida > Acorales > Acoraceae > Acorus > Acorus calamus. The sequence continues at coordinate 19,746,159 of CM060879.1, read as the reverse complement.
GCCTTGAATCTTTTGAATATTTCAAACACTTGAGACTTTTCTTTTATGCAGTAGACCCAAAGTTTTCTGCTGAAATCATCAATAAAGGAGAGGAAATAACGATTCCCTCCTATCGATGAAACTTCCATGGGACCGCACACATCTGAGTGGATGAGTTGAAGTGGCATTGTAGCTCTCCAAGATTTATTCACTGGAAAAGGATCTCTGTGCTGACTGCCAAGCAAACAACCTTCACAAATTCTGTTTTTCTGTTCTATCTGAGGCAACCCATGAACCATGTTTCTTTTTGCTAACATTTGCAAGCTATTGAAGCTCAAATGACCATATCTTTGATGCCACAACCATGCTGAATTTTTAACAGCTGAATTAAAGCATGCCATTTCATTTTTTACTTGTAAAGAGAACATATTGTTTGCTGTCATCTTCACATTGGCAAGGAGCCTTCCCCTTTGATCTTTGATTTTACAAGTAAAATTGTTAAATAATAATTGGTGACCCATTCTTAATAGCTGACCCACACTTAACAAATTATACTTGAGCTGAGGAACATAAAAGACATTGGAGATGCAACCATTTTTACCTTCTTTAGTTTGAAAGTGCACATCACCTTTGCCTGATACATAAAGCTTCTTGTCATCACCAATCTTCACTTGGGTCTTCACTGAATCATCAAAGTTTGACATCAGCTCCCTCTCTCCACACATGTGATTACTACAGCCACTATCCAAGTACCACATTGTGGAGGTCTTGTTTTGAGGAGAGGTTGAGACAAGCAACAAAGTGAATTCATCTTCATTCTCTTGTGAGTTTTCAAGCACAAAGCTTTCTTCATTCTTCTTTTCATCATCAGCCTTCTTCTTGAAGCACTCAAACTTGTAATGTCCATACTTGTTACAGTAATGACATTGCACATGAGATTTATCTGGTCTTGTTCCTCTTCCTCTGAATCTTCCTCGGCCTCTTATAAATGGAGGTCTGCTAGAACTTGGTCCTTGCTCAACTTTTTCTTGAAAACCCCTTCTACCATAGTTTCCTCTGCCTCTTGGAGAACCTCTTCTTCCTCCATGTCTGCCAATATTCAGCTGGGTTCTAAGGGCTTCCTCAATGGGAGCAAAACCCCTTTGATTCATTCTCAACTCATGACTTTGCAAGGAGCCTGATAAGGAATTGAGTGTCAACTCTGACAAGTCCTTTGACTCTTCAATGGCAACAACAATATGCTCAAACTTTCTAGGCAAGCTTCTGAGAACTTTTTCAACAACTCTCACTTCTTCAATCCTGTCCCCGTTAGCACGTAATTGGTTCACAATCGTCGTAACACGATTAATGAACTCAGAAATATTTTCAATTTCAGCCATGTTCAACTTTTCAAACTCACTACGCAACATTTGCAGTCTAACTTTCTTCACCTTCTCTTCACCTTTAAAAATGTCTTCTAACATTTTCCAAGCCTCTTTGGAGGTTTTTGCTGCTGAGATTCTATCAAAGATAGCATCATCCACAGCTTGGTGTATGAGAACCAAAGCCTTCTGATCTTTCTTTCTACTCTCCTTCAACACATCCTTTTGATTTTGAGAAAGAGTAGCATAAGCTGTTGGGTCTACAACATCTACAAACCCTTTTTCTACAATCTCATGCAAATCTTGTGAGCCAAACAAAGCTTTCATTTTTATGCACCAGTTATCAAAGTTCTTACCTGAGAACAAAGGAATCTGTGGCTGCACCAAACTGCTCATCTTTCTTTTGAGTGAACGTGGCTCTGATACCACTTTGATGGCTGAAATCCAGCCCCACCACCTCTACTAGGATGGAAATATGTGAGCTTCAACAAGACTCACCACCAACAAACCTGCTGAAATCAATCACTCAAAAGAAGATAAAATAACATTCAAGCAAAACACACACACCAACAGAGTCTCTGTATTTTTTTTATGTAGAACCTCTCTCATCTCCTCTGTTTTTTTTTACTTCTTATATATTCACCTTTTTGAGTTTACAAAAATATGTGGATAGCAAGTAAATACACATCACATCAGTCATTATACTTAACTATCTAACATTCTACAAAAAACACAGTTAAGCTACCCAATAAAAACAAAATAGTCAAAGTCTTAGCTTATTTTCTAACACGAATTGCGCCTGAATTCGTCCATCATTAAAGACCGCCTGAGCAAGAGTGGTCTTGCCAATCCCACCCATACCCACAATCGCCAAAACAATGTCCTTCGCTTTACCCTCATCTAATAATAAATTCACTAGACTGGTGACATCATCTTCGATGCCAACGACTCCAAATTAAGAGGAATCGTCTGTCGGCTCGCTCTAGTAACCCTTGAGAGGACATCGTCCTCATCATGTCTGGCTAATGGATTCAGTGATAGATCAGATTTCTCCTTAAAGATGAAATCCAACCTAGCATTAACATCCTTAATCTTGTACCCGATATCATGACGAAACACGACTTTACGGAAACAAGAGAGCTGCGGAGGGTAACAACAGCGTACCATAGAAGACGCCGAAGCGGATTGTTTCTGCAGCTCCACACCTTTGGCCTCGCACTCGTCGATGATGTCGTCGGCATCGTACATGGCGTCCCTCAGCTTCTTGAGCCAGAGAGAGACGGACCTGTCCTGAACCCCCCTCCTCTGCGCGTCTTGGAGGTAGGCCTTGAACATGTCCAGCCTCTCCGCGAGCCTCTCGAGATCGCCTTTGACGCCGAGCAGCAGCATCACCTCTTCCTTGGCCATGTTGGTGACCACATCGAAGATGCGAGACGTGAGAGGATAATGAACCAGTGTTGTAGAATGAATTGGTGCTCCCGCCAATCGGTGCCTTAAATAACTGAACGAATGAACATTCTTTTGACTTCTACTGTTACAATGTTCAGTTAGCCTTTTGGGGATAATCGGCTAATAATGCAAAAGAATTCTTCTAGATGGCTTTGATTTTTCTATGATGTTACGTGGCTGACAGATTACGTGGGGGCCACTTTTAGATTACAAGTGTTTAGATTCTTGGAAACATCCAAACATTTATTACTGGGAAAACGATACATCCAACACCGAGGGTCCACACCATTTTTTTTTTATAAAAAAAATAATATAATATGAAATGAATTATTATATATTAAAATATATTGATATATTTTCATTAAAATGTAAAAATATTTTAATATTTATACACTATGATAGAGATCATGCATTATGATAGCAAGTACATACTGCATTATCATAGTTTATAAATCAACAACTGGGATTGTAAAACGAACTGAATATATTAATAACGCCATATTAACCACGCACAATGTTAATAATGCTTTCCAAATAGAACCTTAAAAAGAGTAACAAAGGGTATATTGAGCTTTTATTTTAATCTATAACTAAATTTCACTTATAATTTAAATAAAGGGAAAATGATTAAGAAAATCTCCTAAAAGTTAGAGATATCTAAATCAGTCACTTTTTAAAATTATACATAAAAAAGTCTCATTTTAAAATTTTGAAAACACAAAAGACTAACATACCCTTATGTAATTAGTTCCTTGACATATTCAATACTTCTTAATTTTGTTAAAATATTTTATCCTCTTTATTTTGTTAATGTGTTTCATATATTCTTATATAAAAATGTAATAAAGATTTAGAATATTAAAATATCATCCGTTATACTGGGATACAACACAAATTTAAATCACATCTTATGATTACATATAATGAAAAATAATAAACAATATCTTGTAAGATATGTATAAGAAACACACAATATGATATATAATAACATAACCTCTAAGTAGATTGATTAGGATCATATAGAGAGAGATCGTTGTTTTGTATGAAATATATATTTTTGACAAAATAAGATCTTTGTAGGGGTATATGAAAAAACTCCATATTGAAATGAGTGAGTTTAATGTTGAAAAATGTTATGTGCAATCTTGTTTGCATCTTGATTGGCATGCACACATTTAATTTTTTTGAAGTATATACTCATATAATAAAGTATATTAATTTTTTATAAAAATGAAGTACATGCTCATATAAAATAAATATAAATCTTTTATTTACGTTTTCTATAATAGTCTAAACAGAGATAATGAAATATATATATACATCTTTAATTAATTTTATATACTTCATTAGACGTGTCAAATTAAAATAGAACTATAAAATGGACTTAGTGTATTAAGCACCCATTAAGATATAGAGTCGTGGGTCATTTTTAAAAAAATGTGATAATTTTTGTTTTCACTTTGATATCTAATTTTGAGGTGTTGAAAGGTCACATATTCAAATGGTTTAATGATTTTTTTTTGTTTATTTTGATTTTTTCATCCTTACTGTATTGAGTTTCTCATATTTTTTTTGGAAGTTAAGTTTGAAAATATCTTTATGAAATAAAAAACTAAAAAAAAAATCCTTATATGTTTTTGTGATCGATTATTTTCTTTGTATTCATATTTTAAAATTTTGAAGCTTTTTTTTTTCGTGATGAGAGTAATGAGATTTCAAGATTTTTCAGATATCTTCTATAAATTATTCTATATCACTAAATATAAAAAATAAGTAAAAAATAACTTTCAATATAAATTGATTGTCGAAACGATCATTATCCAACTGTCTTGAGTTCGTCTTAACCAATCATATATCTATAAATAAAAAAAATATCTTACTCATTCCCTAGACTGTTACGCCCCGCGGCATTACTAATCATACGATAACCAACAGGAGTCAAATAAGATAACAAGACTACAAGGAAGTGGTAGCCAATAAAAGAAATGATGCGGAGTACAATATACAATTAAGTCTGTAAATAAAAAATATTATTACAGACCCGAATACACAATTACTGTCCTGTGAGAGTCCAAGTCTAGTCCAGATGCAACCATATGTGTAACACGCACGATTATTAATATATACCCAAAAAGATAGGATTGCTGACAGCCTCGCACTTGCCAACCGAAAGGTGGGGCGCTCCACGCACGAACCACGCAAGAGAGATGCTCTAGCTCCACGCCAACTCAGTTCCTGGTGGATAACAAAACGCAAGGGGTGAGCTACAAGCTCAGTGAGTGGCAAGAATCCAAGCACTATAATAATCATATGATATTGGTTCATCTTTTTCTTCTTTTTTTTTCTTTCCAAAGAAAAGGAATATGGGATGAAACTCAACATATATAAATGATACGTGAAGACGTGACCTCACTTCACCCTAACCCTCACCTCCAGGGGTGAAATGGGACTATTGGAAACAGAAACCAACCCGCTAACTCCCTTAACCTTCCGGTAGCCCTCTCCCGGGTAGCCCTCTTCCTAGCAACCATCCATGGTAGGTCCGATGCCAAAACAATATTAAAATATACCTTGGGCATCCTACGATGTGGAGGCATAGTCCAGGATAGCTTCAACACCGGGTAGCTTCGACGCGGATACGAGGTAGGGGAGAAACATTCAACGCTCGGAAACTTCGACGCACGACGATACGGGAGGAAGCACTCCAACCTCATCCCCACCTTCACCCCTAGGGTGACATGGGACTATTGGAAAGGAAATCAACTCGCTAACTCCCTTAACCTTCCGGTAGCCCTCTCCCGGGTAGCCCTCTTCCTGACGACCTTCCAAGATAGGTACGAAGTCACAAGGGTATCGAAATACACATTGGGCCTCCTATGATGTAGGGCAGAATCCAGGATAGCTCCAACGCCGGGTAGCTTCAACGCGGATACGAGATAAGGGAGAAGCATTCCACACTCACAATACGATCCTCACGGATCAACTATTATCCTCTAGCAATTACCATTGCTATACAGAATTCCCTTGAATTCTCGCACAGATGCATCCCTTGGATGCGAGGGAAAGAAGCTAAGTCCTCGCATTCAATCATGACAAGACATGATCCTAAAGGCGAGTCATGCACACACCTAACACAGATAGGCCTGACATTCTATCATCATAGCTATCAGATAACAAACTCTAATACAACAACTATCACATGAGAAGTTCGATAACAAGGGAGATACCTGGACCACACGTCCAAATAACCTATGACTAAACCATGTAAATACACACTTTATACAATCCAACATAGGTCCCCTAATAAGCTAGCATAAATGACATGAAAATTTCTATAACATAAGGGGGTACATGAACCATGTGCCCAAATAAGAAAGAAGTAAAGAACTGACTATGCAGAATTAAGCCCTAAATCATTCATACAGTTTCACAATATGCACAAGATAATAATGGAACCTGAACCATTGAAACATCAAGTGTATATATATAACTAAGAAAAATCACAAGATATAATTCATTAAAGACTTCAAACAACTCACATGGAATGAGATAAATAAATAGTACAAAATGATAAGCAACATAATCCATATATTCGCATGCATTCCAGATAATCTCCACAATCACCTCCACGTCATCTGGTAGCCCTCTCCCAGGTAGCCCTCTCCCTAGCAGCCTGTCCAGGACGATACCAATCACGGGATGGCACCTCACAGGGTAGCTCCGACGCTGGGTGGCTTCAACGCACAATGACGCTGAGGTGATACACTCCACACTCGCGGGAAAACACATTGATCAACATGCACCCTACTCCATAACTAGCTACTTGGAATCCATCAGAATTCCCAACAAGTGCATCACGAGAACGCGAGGGAAGCAACTTCCATCCACACTTACTAACATCAATTATGACCTTAAAAACTGATCATACACCCATCTATCCTCAACAAACAGGGCTATTAAATTATTATTACGAACATGAGATAATTAAGCACCCACCAATCTTGTAAACATGGTGTAAAGGACAAGTAGAGGCAAGAGTTATAGCTAACTCAAAGGAGCATATCGATAAGTATGTGCAAATGACCCCTAAAATATGGTATTTAATCCTACATAACACATCCATCATCATATACTAGCAATAGAGGCTAAATAAATTCTCTAACATAAAAGAGATACATTCATATACACCCATCACACATGCCCACACAAGAAGGGCTCACACAAGCATAATAATTCATACATGAATATGATACATCAGCAAATATATGGTAGAAAAGGGGTTCTACACAATATACTAGCCATATAGCCCTAGCATGCAATATCTAACACAATAAGGGTGCAAATAAACCCCATGGATGCGCGATGCACGATTACGTGCATCGAACGCATCCCGAAGGGTTGGATCGAACCACTCACTAGTACTTGGATCGCCGCGCGTCCGGTCTACGAGATCTGCAAGAACAACCAATGATGCTCCATTAAATATAAATCATCTTGACACACACATACAAGCCTTCTTCATGAAGACATCAACTCCTGGTATTGCCCACACCATGCATAATAACTCTTTGACACATATTTATACAAGATTAGTCCATCTACTACAACCAGCCCCAAACATTAGTCTCCACAGCACAAAATACACATCCAAAAATACTGAAATAAATCACACACATTCTATGATATGTTAGGATCATATTCCATGAAGACATAATAACTTGATAAAATCTCTAAATATCCGAAATAAATTATTTTCAGAAACTGGTCAGTTTCTACGCGAATCTGGATAGTCTATACAAAATATGTTCTAACTTACTACACAGATATCATAATGACACCAAATTTCATATATAACATCTAGACACATAGATGATCATATGAAATGAAGACATAAGTCTTAAAATATGCCTCTAAATACCCCAAACACAAGGATCTTGAGGAGACAGAAAATCTGCCTTATTTATAACACAAGTCACCACCAATCATTCATAAACATAAACACCTCATGCAATAGCAATTACACAACACAATGCTCCTCCAACAGCACCCACACATACCCACATCAGCACAAACACACTCACAAAGAGAGAAGGGAATACCTTGAGAGGGTGGAGAAGAGGGAAGCCAAGCTCAAACACACAAACTCTTTCCCTTCTCACTCTTTTCTTTTCTCTTTTCTGTCTTTCCTTCCATTTCACTGTTTTTCTCCTTCTTCATCACTGCTGAGGTGTTCCTCAACCACCCTCCTAAACTCTCACACGACAACACATATCGATCACATAAGCCTACTCAAAATAGCAACAACACACACCAAATACTTAAAAACAGCCACTCACCAACAAATGTACTAAGAGAGGGAAGGAATGTCTTTGGAAGGAGGAGGAGAAGAGGTGGTTGGGGCCACACAAGCATAAACACAAACACATCATCTTCACTTCCTTCACACCTTCCTTTGCTAACCCAACACACAAAGAGGGAACAATGAGAGAGCTTGAAAGAGAGAGAGATCAAGCAACAAAACACTATCACCTTCTCCATTTGGTGCTCCTTCTCCATCACCCTCACTTCCTCCACCCAAAACACACAAAGAGGGGCTGGACCAGTGTGAAAAAGAGGGGAAAGAGAGGCTGAAGTCGTAACATTTTGAGGGGATTAAATAGGCAAGGTCGGACTGAATGACCGAGCTGTCCTCGGACTAAAAACCCTGAACAGCCCTTACTTAAACGGTCATAACTCCCTCAATACAGCTCCGAATTACACGATTCCAGCGGCATTGGAAAGCTAAGAAGATTATCTACAGCTTTCATGTTTACACCCAGATCAAATAACCTCTCCAGCTATTTCGAAATCTAGGCTAAACATCATACAGGGCTGCTGCCTGGATTTCTCATCTTCGGGGTATACTCGGAAAAACGCCCATAACTTTTGATACACGAATCCAGTTGATCTAATTCCACTTCTATATGGAAGCTATCTCAAAACTGAACATCTCGTGATGATATCGGGTTTTTACCTCTTCATCTTGGGCATTAACAAAATTAAATCCAAACATCAATCCAAACTGCATAATTTCTAAAAAAGACCTCGAAATGCTACAAAAATTTCCATCTAAACCCAAGTGAACACCAGAACCACAAATATGCAGTTAGATTTTGAAACTGAATGCCTAAACTATTAAAATAAATAAAACGCGATATTTGACATTTAAAAAGTGACACAATCTTAACATAGACCCTCTAACCCTCCCTTACTCTAATTCCTGGCTCCGCCCTTACATGCATAATATGATATTTTCAGCATGTGCTTAAATCTATAACTAAATTTCACTACAAATTTAAAATGTTATAAAAGTGTACCAGAACTCAAAATAAATTATGTACAATCCAAATACAACATTATAAATAAAAAAAATTATGTGGAAGCATCACTACATTTTTCTGACATGCACACGTGACCTGATTGAACCGGCAACTGCACATGATAACACTGCTTTAATTTCAATGATTTTTAATTTTAAGTCACTGTAAACATACCTATTTAAAGATCGATCTCTCACTTTTTCGCATTTTACTTTTAGTCCACAGATTTAAAGGATATGTTCGTTTTTAGTCTCTTTCAGTGACTAAAAAAATCAAATAATTTAGAGATAGATTCCTCATAAGGACTAAAAAGTAATATATCATTTAAATATGTGAACTAAAAATAAAATACGAAGAAGTAAGAAATCAATCACTAAATAAATATGTTTATATGGACTTAAAACTATAAAAAAAAACCCTAATTTTATTGGTAACAAAAGAGGCCGCATATGCTCCCCTGGGGACTCAAAGCCCACTCCAAACCAGCTAAAAAACCACTACTTCACTTGTCGTCTATACATGTACATATTTTTGTGCGTGTACAAAGGATGTGTGAACGAATGTGTTTAAGTTCCCATTTTGAACTTTGTACTGATTTAATTTTTAAATTAGTATACAATTTTTATTTTTTTGTTCAAAAACAAAATAATGAATTAATGAAGGGCGTGTCTATCCCCACCAAGCATATTTCTCATCTCACCAATCAAAAAAAAAAAAAAAACGGTGCTTTGCTGTTCCCACCAATCCAGTTCGACCGAAATCGGTCGTCATTTCAGGTTTTGAGCGACCGGACTTGGTCGCCAGTTCAGGTTTTGGGCGACCGTAATTGGTCGAACAGGGTTGAGAACTAAATCTACTTATACTTTGTAAACAAATAAATTTTTAGGTTTATTCATCATATTCTACATTTATTCTTTTATCCAAACAACAGCTAAGGGACTGAAAAAAATGTAAATATATATACTTTCAATTAATTCAAATTTTTATAGAAAAATATCTTATAAGACAAATATATATCATTTTTAAGCTTCGTTTGAATTCGTTGTTAAGATGATTCTTTGTTTGAAAACAAAAAAACCAACAGTTGATTCAAACACATTTTATATTTGACTTTTGAAATTTGTCAGTAACTTAAGTAAAAAAAATTGTTCTTATATTCTACATTTAAGAATAATACAAAATTCGTTGTTAAGAAGAATCCTTGCAATTGCAAAGCCTAACATATGAGTGGTTGTGAGGTCTTAATCATGTCGTATTAAATTATGAAGATTTTCAGAAGAAAAACCTTTGTGTTCAGGAATCCTTCCTCATCATTATGTTTGAATTACTTTTAGAGATCCCCTTAATATAATACAAAAGTGTTCTTCCATACGTTTATTTTAGATATTATGTGGCTGACGGATGATAATTGAGGGTGTGGATCATTTTTAGACTACGAACGTGACTGAAAAATGAAAAATGGATGGGTGTATCAGCGTTTTTGTATTATATTTGGAGGGCTTGACTGGGAAGATTTTTTGAGGAAAAATGATAGACTCAATTTCTCATTATTTTATTTTATTTTTACATATTCTAAAAATAAATTCATTAAAATTCTTTGACATATATATTCTGGCTGCATTTGGATGCATGGTTGAGTTGATATTCTTAAAATCTTATATTTCAAATTTAGCTTTTAAACAAAATTGTCTTTTCAATTCGTTCGGTTTTTTTAAAAAAGAAAAAAAAGAAAAGGGGAATGAAAAACTAAATGTTAAAAATATTATTAGATCCATGTTTAAGAATCTTTTACTTTTCAAATATAATATCTAGACAAACGCATTTATAAGCAGGGTCTTCATCTTTTATAAGTACAAACATCATTAGAACATCACCAGCCCTTAATCAAATCTATATCTGAATTTTACTAAAAATTTAAATAAAAATTTTATTTGATACAATATAAATAGGACTAAGTGCACTAGAACCCAAAATAAATTGTGTAAACAGAACAATCCAAACACAATATCATATCATAAATAAATAAAAATATTATATGGAGGCATCACCACATTTTACAGAGACATGCCAAAAAAAAAACCTGAACTGGCAACTCCACATAATACATCGTTTAATTTTAGTAAAAAAAAAAAAAAAAAGTGGTCTATACATGTTGTACAGACCTTCAAATGAGGTTCTGATCTCCTGATCGTCCTCTCTCAGCAAAAATTGAAAAAAATAAATTATGAGAATAAAAAAATTTTAAAAAAATCGATGATTTTAAGACCTGAAAGCGAAAATCAAATCTGGTTTTGGCGTTCTACCCGATCAGGACCGTGCAATCAGTGATCCTTAATTTTTGACGGATCGTGATTATTGGTATGACATATAATCCTACCGGAAGGAACGGTTCAGATCACTTTTTGGTGTGGGCCGCACTGATTAGACGGTTTGGTTGTTTTTTTTGTCTCTCTCTCTCTCTTTCGCTTGGTGATTAGACGGTTGTTGAGATTAGTAATGGTTGGCCTGTGAGGACTAGTTTGACACGAAAATAAAGGTTTAGGATTAAAAAAAAAAAAAATAGATTAAATCATATCTCGTGTGGTTTTAAAAAAAAAGGATAAAGCATTAACAATTATTCACATTTTGAGATAAAAAATAGAGATAGTTTGTTCTTGATAAAAAGTGAAATAGACTTTGTCCCAATTTTTTTTATCTTTATTTTGTAAAATTGGGATAACATTTATGACTATCCTTCCTAAAAAAACAAAAAAAGAACAAAATAAAGAATATGTGAAAAATGTGTTTCACCAAACAATATTAATGCCCCATTAATAGAAAGGGTAGATCTGGTATTTTGTTTTGATTGAAGGGGAAAAATACATTTTCAATTACGTTTTCCAATGAGAATAACAAAAAACACAACCAAACAAAAAATCACTTATTCTTTTGATAAAGTTATTTATTCCTAGAATAGATATAAACCCAAAAATAACTTATGCATTTACCCAATCAGACCCAAAAAATCTAGTGACTATAAGATCCCCTCCCCTTAAGGGGCTGTTTGGGTAGCGGAATAAGGGTGTAATAGGGGAGGAATAGGTAAAATAGGTGTTTGGATAGCGGAATATGGGGGTATAGCTATGCGGAATAAGTAGAGAATAAGCTGGTATTTGTATTCCAAGTCCACCCATGGAATTGTATTATTCCTCCACTGGAATAAGGAAACTCACCTATCAAATCACATATTATCACATCAAATCATCTGTCATCACCTCTTATACATCAATGAGACACACATGTCAAATCAACTTTTTAAATCTTATTCACATCTTATTCTTCATCAACCAAACACCCCAACCTTTATTATTACGTTTCTCAATGAGAATAACAGAAAACACAACGAAACACAAAATCTCTTATTCCATTGATAAAGTCAACAATTCCTAGAATATGTATAAATCTAGTATAACCCCCCGGATAAATAGTTTGGGGTGTTTGTTTACCCTGGATAACCCCAGATAAATTATGCCAGAATAAATCTTGATAAAGTGGTATAGGGATTCCAATCAACCCCTAAAATAAAAGTTATCCTAGGTTATTCTATCTAAATAATATGTGGACCCGCTGTCAAATCAACTGTCATTACCTCTTATAAATCATCTGTCAAATCAACTATCATTGTTTTTTTACCTTTTATAAATATTTATCCATACTTTATTCACATTTTACCCAAACAACAAAACATTTATTCTTACGTTTACTAACGAGAATAATTCAAAATACAACCAAACACAAATCACTTTATCCTTATTTATACTCACTTATGCTTGGATAAATCTATACCCTAATAGAATAAAATCTATCCCCGTTTCAAACGGGGACTAAGAGTTCACAAAAAATCAAGACTACTGCTTCAACTAATTTTGAGAAGGGAATAAGTCTATAATAAATAGATACCATTTCCTACGCAGATCCCCTTGAGCGCAGCAAGCGTACGAAATATCCACAACTTTTCATAAAAGCTTTCAAGGTGTTCAAAATAAATTTTTTTACACTGTTAGAGGACATCCAACGAAGAAGATGATGGCATTTTGATATTTCAATAACAAAGGGCATTTTCATCATAAAAGGATTATTTTGGACTTTTTTTTAACTTTACATGGACTCATTCAAATATAATTTTTACCAACACCGCTAACTTAATTGAATATTTGGATAATATTCTTTCACAACTAACAGAATTTTATCAAGCAAAAAAAAAAAACTAACAGAATTTTAACCTAGGCATGACAAATTACAGGGAGTTATAAATATTTTGTGATTTTACATGGACGACTTTTTATGATTTTAACAAGTTTGTAGGGAGTAATATCAAGTTTTCCATTTAAACAAATGTGAATAAGGATAAAAATTTATGGATTTTTTTATACCTTGATGAGGATAAAATGTAGATAATTGTCTTAATTTTAAAATAAAAATAAAATATTTTTGTTCCATCTAAATGATAAAATAACATATTTTTGTTCGATTTTGATAAATATGAATAAAAATAAAATTAAACCAATGGACTTTTTATTCCTTAAATATTAAAATGAAGATAATTTATCTTCGAATCCTCAACCTTTTATTATGCCACCTTTTAAAGTTGGGCCTTACGGGGTTCTTAACTAATTTCAGTGGAGAAAAGTGAGTGTGTTGTGAAGAGAGTGACTCGTGCAAATTTTCAATAAGAATACCTTCAGTAAAAATAACTTTCTACTGCTATATCTAGGAATTTTATTTTTTTGAAAAATATAAATTTTGCTACAGCTATTTATATTATAAAATGAAAGTTACAAATCCCATTGAACATAAACAAAAACCAAAAAATCAAAATAGACACTGAAAAAAGGTTGTCGAATTGGAATTTTGGATCAGCGGGCTTTTTTTCTTTTTTTCAAAGAACTTGCTTTGACAAACGACACATTCACAATAAGATTGTTCAACACACTGAACTCCTCCAAGACCATCATATAGCTAACAATGTATCCATATATCCACAATGTATATAGTCTTATATCTTGTTTCTTTCCTCTCTTAGGGACACCTTCCTTTTCAATATACATTAGTGCTTGAATAAGGTCATCTCAACAAAAAAACACACACACACGCATTTGAACTTTCAAAAACTCACGACACAACTGTAAAAAGTTATTATTAATTAAATGATCTCCAATAAATTTAAATAATTATGTCAAAATAACTTATTTTAAGTTAAAAATTAAAATCTACAACTTTCAAGTTTATAAACATGACAAATATAAACAAGAGTCACACAAAAACATATTTATGAAACATGTTAATTTTGAATTACCTAAAAATCATGAAAGTTGGCCTAACCTTTCTCCCACTGTCTCTCTAGTAAAATAAAAATTTGTTTCATAACTCCCAAAAGTTTAACCTAATCAAGATCAACATATGTATGCAGACACTATTTTATTTTCTCTGTTAGCACTCTAAAAGGAGCACTATGTTTACTTATGCTCTCTTAGAAACCCTGAGCCAATTTGGATAGTGGAATACATGGAAAATATAGTGAAATAAGGGTGAATAAACCTCAAAACCTGTTTGTTTACAAAAGAATATTTAAGTATAGTTATTGGAAGGGTAAAATTTGTTTACAATTTAAAGTGACTTTAACCAAAACTGATGAATAACACACCCATGAATCATTCGTCATCTAAAAATATGTGCAGGCAACATATTGGAAGGGTAAATCTACTTTAAAAATAATTATTTATAGAAAGAATACAGACACGTAAATCCAAGACGTACAGGGTGTGTGACTGAGGCCAATGCATGGCTTTCTCATCATCAGATTCTCGTTTGGTGAGCCCACTCTGTACTAAATGCAGTTACTGCACAGTGACCACTACACACACCCTCCTTTTCATAAAGCCTCTTCTTGGCTTTGGAGCCCAATAAAGGCTTCTGCACATTTCTTCACTTCCAATCTCAGATTGCCCCCAATTAATAGACTACAACATCTTTGGTCAAACATTAACAGAGTGTTTGGAATTACATAATCAAATTTGGGGTTTACATGGGGGAGGGGGCCTCCTGGCAAATCCATGATTGCTGTTATTTTGGCTTTTCTGGATAGAAGAGTAGTTGTTTGTCACAAAATTAAGATATTAGAAGGGGCCCGTCAATCCCCAATTTACTAAAGCCCACCGGTTAAAAAATAAAAAAATCATTTATAATTTTAATTTAAAAAGCACTAATTCCACCGATCAATTTGACGATCACACTGTCGATCATTATTTACAACATTCGATGGTCACTATGTTAATCTATACTTAAAACATTTAATCATCATTCGTTCAATTGTCTTTAAACTATTCGACATGTTAAATGTCGGTCTGCGATGTCTAACTTGATACTGGGTCTGTCGAACGGAAAACATGAAAACATATAATATACATCCTATTTTTTGTATAAAATGAAATAAAACATTATATATTTTTTTAATTTAAGATAAATTTTTTTTTTATATGGACATAAATATTGAACCACATATATCGATTTTTGCACGATTACGTGTTTATTTTTTTCTTCTACTCCTTTTCGACTTGCATATCTATTTTTCAACAAAGAAATATCTAAGTAGCTTAGTATTTATCATTGAATAACATAATATATTAACTATACATACAACTCATTTTAAAAAAAGCAGCCTCAAAAATCTATGCAAGTCTAGTTACAACAACAATTCCGATTTTGTGGCATGATGGTTCTGAAGAAAGTGTAAAACCTACACTTTACATTGAGTATATTTAGATAGTTTTATAAGAAAAAACAAGTAGAGGATTCAGTCCCGTTTTATCATACCAATCTTTAACATTATACTGTTACATAAATCTCATAATTAAGGGAAAGAGTCAAAACTAAATTATGGGGTCTAGTTGTTACAATTTGAATTAGTCATATTATTCTGTTATAGTAAATATAATAATATGTTACTAAAATAGTAGATTGTTGATGTGGTAAATATTTATGTCCACAAAGAAAAAAAGAACTTTTATATCAAATTAGAAAAGTATATAATGTTTTTTTACATTTTATACAAAAAAATAAGATGTAAATTTTTTATGTTTTTCGTTCGACAGATCCAGTGTCGAGGTGGACATCGCAGGTCGACATGTAACATGTCGAATGATTTAAAAGCAATTGACATAATGAAGGTTAAATGTTTTAAATATAAGTTGACATAGTAATAGTCGAATGTTATAAATAATGATCGACAGTGTGACTGCCAAATGGATCAGTAAGATTAGTGCTTTTCAAATTAAAACTATATACGATTTTTTTTTATTTTTTCATTGGTGGGCTTAATAACTGCATGGTGGAGATAGACGGGCCCTACAAGATGTCACCCTTTTTAGTGAAGTGCAAACAATGCCTCCTCAAAGATTGAATCAAAAGACATCCTAATTAAGATGCACTTGAACCCAAATTCTGCCTCGAACACAGTTGCCGATTCCTATTTTTTTTAGAATTGTGAATGGCAAAAAACCTGAAGCCAATTGAATACACGACAATGAGGATTTGAACAAATATGAGTGTCATCTACTTAACACAAAAGGAATCATCAAATACATTTAACTGTTTATCTATATCTGATGTCATAATAACAATATCTTAATTAAATAAAAAAAACTAAATCTTATTTGTTTCTCAACAGTTTTATAAACCCCTATCCCGTTAAATACCTATGTGTGAATGAAACATGGCAACAACAGTAATCAAAATCTTAAATTATTTGGACGTTGATAATAATTTAGGTTCAGATCTAATCAGGAATGACTTTGATCAGCCCCATCAGTAATTTGATTCATAGGGTGTACGGTTTAAATTATTCAATACTAATGGAACTGACTGAAGTAAATCCTGATTGGATCTGAACCCAAATTAATATCAACGTCCAAATAATATAGGATTTTGACAATATAAATAATTAACAAAATAGGGGTTAATAAAACTGTTGAGAAACAAATAAGATTTATAAGCTGTGCATTTTAATATTAATAGAACTGATCAAAGCCAGTTTTGACTAGATCTAGTAATTTTCAATTATGATATTTTTGGATTGGATAAGAGTATTTTTGGATAATAAAGTTGAGATTTTATTTGATTTTTTTTATATAATAATATCGATAATTTTTATTTTTTAGATTAGAAATTAATTAAAAAAAATTCACCGACCATCACTTTCTCTTTGACACAAATTAAAGAAGTATATATATATATATAATATATATATATATATATATATATATAAATATATATATATATATATATATATATATATATATATATATATATATATATATATATATATATATATATAAGAGTGATTAGGTGCGGGTCGTGCGGCGTCAACCACAGGCAGTCGATCACGGGTCCATCGCATCAGACGGTCGGGGGCGATTCATCTCGACCGTTGGATGCGATGGACCCGCGATCGGACAACGCACGTCGGATTCACACGACCTGCACGCTATCACGACCCGCACGCTATTATTCACGTCGATCATTGGATGCGATCGGACGACCCGCGATCGTGACCGTACGATCGCACCTAATCATTTCTGTGTGTGTGTGTGTGTGTGTCTATATATATATATATATATATATATATATATATATAGACTCGTGATTACGTGCGGTCGTGCAGTCGGTGCGGATTCGACGTGCGTCGTCCGATCGCGGGTCCATCGCATTGGACGGTCGGGTGCGATTCACGTCGACCGTTAGATATATATGCAAAATCTTACATAAAATCAGTTGGCTGTTTAACAACAAAGTCCAGTAACATTAGAATTCAGCACTGAAGAAATTTTGACGCAGCCAAGATGAACAGGCTCCCTTTTTTTGTAACTATTCACACTGGATAACTATGAAACAGAAGCATTAATATGGGAAAATTTAAGACTGCAAACTTCACTACAAATTGCAAATATAAAGCAAGCTCTAATCTGACTTAAAAGGTGAACTAAGAATATGGTGTACAATTCCATTATAATATCTCAGCAGCTACTGCTCATAATAATTTCATTTAGACACACTAAAATTAGTTAACGCTTAAATGACCATGAAATGAGCTTTCCATTTAGACACACTAGAGAGATAATAAGAGTATGTTATAATATATTTTTATAGTAAAAAAATTATGGTCGTGAATTTCAAACAGATAACAAGTCAATGAAATCTTCGGTTATCCATTACTCTAAACTATTACCAAATAAAACACTCACCAAAACTCACCACAAAAAAAAAGCTCACCAGACACCACAGGATTCAAAGAACAATAGAAGATGAAACTAAGAAGGCACTGGCACCTCTATAAAATATCATAAAAGAAATGGCAGTTCCCATTATATTTTTTGACTAATTGTTTATATATTTTTGTTCGAAAAAATCATCCTCCACGTTAACTGGCTCCAAACACTACCATCACATATATTTTACCTTTGAAGCCGTGGGCCTTGACTTTTGTGAATAAAAATTAAGTTGAACTTATTTTTCTACAGAACTGGAGAAATGAATCAATATTTTCCAGTAATCTATTTTTGAAAAATTGTTATCCAGCACTAAACGAAATGCCAAAAATAATTTCATGAGCAAGCAAGTTTGTGAAAGTAACAATTTGGCTTTATAACCAATTGATTCTTCATAGATAGAAAGAGAGCACAAACCTTAACTTCGTTATCATGTAAGATTCCATATGCAATTCATTACAAATCTCCCAATTTTGCACTACAAAATAAAAAACAAACACCATCAAATAAATTATTCTTTTCTCAAAAAAAAAAAAAAAAGAGAGAGAGAGCACACCAATTAAATTCCCCAAAAGGAAAGAAGGCCTCAATAACCAAATTATGCTTTTCTATTACCTCTCTCAAACTTCGCGAATGACCTCGACCAGGTCCCGCTCAGGCCCGACCCTGTGATTCGAGGTGAAGAGAACTCTTTGAGTCAGGAGGCTTAATAAGATATCATAATAATCAGTAGCCCCTGTTAAGACGAGCTTGCAACATCATATTCTGAGTCACTTTCCTGCATAGATTTCAATAAACATCCCATTCGTCATTGAATCATTCATTATCTTCAAAACCAAAGGTGAGGAGAAAATAAATTACCTCATCCTCGCTAAGACTAATTTTGGTCTTGAATGAGTAGGGGTTCTTGGTGTAGGAAAAATTCTCCCATGATCCACTAGCGAAGCCTTCGACGTGGGATATGTGTTGGATGACCTCGACCCAATCAGAACTATCGGAGGGAAGGCATTGCCTTAAGAGCTTGGGGCTGGCCCATAGTTCCAGCCTCTTTAGTTGAGACGCGATGCCTTTCAACCAGCCTGGCAATGCCTCCATTTGCGTGTCTTCCAGAAGCAAGTACTTGAGGGAGGGCAGTCTGTCCATCCTTTTCACTGTGGGACATCTTTGAAGTTCCAAGTTCTCGAGTTGGAGAAGATCGGAGATGGTTTCCAGACGGGGGCAATCCCATATGTACGCCTTCTTGACCGATGTTGAGATATCTGTTAGTGTGCTGAGGCTACCGGCTTTATAAATATGTAGCTCTGTCAATGATTTCGCATGTTGTAAAAGGCACTTTGGAATCGATTTCAGCTTTGGGCAATCTTCAAGTAACAAATTTTTTAAACAAGGCAGCAACGGTGACCCTCCATCTTCAAGCCACTCTGTGAGCAGCCAGTCCTCCCACTTAGGCAAATTTTTTATCTGCATCGTTTCCAACTTGGGGAAACCTCCCCTGCTACCACCAAAAAACTCAAGACCAACCGTCACGATCGCCGATGCACCTTCGATATGGAGGAAATAGAGTTGGGGAAGTCGTCCAAGTGATGGGAGTTGCTCGCAAAACTTACAATTGACAAAAGTCAACCCTCTAAAGTTAAGTAAGGATGATGGATTTGATGCTGACACCCAACTCGGCAATTCACGGCCTAAGAAACCATTGATTTCAATGAACTCTACACAGGAAGGGGGGTAGAGCTCCTCAAATACTTGCTTGATTCTCTCCTTGTCTCCCTCCTCCACATCCACAACATCATCGCAATACAATCGTAAGTCAATGAGGTGCTTGCTTCCAAGAGCTGCTTTGTTTGCCTCGTTTTCCCTTTGCACTCTCTCCAGGTGATGTACAGTGAGCCACGTGAGCTTAGAGAGAGATTTTAACTCTTCCATGTTGCTACTATTGTCTTCATTTGTAGTCACAACAAACCCTTGGAGCCCACGAAGGTCTTCAAGTCTTCCTATGCCCAAAGGCATTTTGCTTAGCGGGGTGCCCAAAAGGTCGAGGGACCTCAGTTTGCGCAATTGCACAATGCCATTAGGAAGGTGGTGCAAGTGTTCACAATCTTGGATGAGCATGAATTGCAGGTTCACGAGGAGAGCCACGGATTCTGGTAACTCTTTAATTCTTGTTCGAGAAACATTTAGATTCCTCAAGTGTATGAGATTCCCTATATTGCGTGGGAGGTTCTCGATCTTTGTATCAGAAAGATTTAAAACCCGTAATCTCCTAAGTTTTTCAAAAAGATCTTCTTGAATGTTTTTCCATTGAGGAGTTACAAGCAAAATTGTCCTCAAACTTTCATGCACCGTGATTGCATTTGGAATTGTCGTGACCTCATCATCTACAATAGATGCATGTCGAGGCTTTATGGAAACATCTATAAGTCCTTGTAATCCTCCAGTAAAGTACTCACCATCCGCCATTGATGTAGCCAGATCTCGTATGAGATCATGCATTGTGCATACAGTCTCATTAACATAGAGAGGATCTATGTTAAATAGACATCTCTTCACTAATTCCTTGAAATATTCTTCTCCCACTTCCTCCAAAGACATGTCCCCATTGGCTAATACAAATCCCTCTGATATCCAATATTGTACAACAAAATAACGTGCCAATTTGCAACCTTTTGGAAATAAAGAGCAATAAGTGAAGCATTGCTTAAGACGGGATGGTAGGTCCTGATAGCTCAAATATAAAGCTGGCAGGATCTCATTTGGAATCTCACTGGACGACCAGATTTCACTATGAAGAACCTTTTCCCACTCCCTCACACTCCTAGGTTTTGTCTTGAGAACCCCCGCTACGGTTTTGATTGCCAGAGGAAGACCATGACATTTCTCAACAATCCTCTCCCCGATTTCCCTCACACTCTGTTCGACACCCTCATTGCCGAACACAATCTTGCAAAGCATCAATAAACCAGTTTTGTCACTCAGTAAATTCACATTATGAAAGTGAATGGCCCCCATCTCCCTCGCTACGAGTTCATTCCTAGTTGTTACTAAGATTCTGCTTTTAGCAGTACCTCTCTGAAGAGGAAACCGCATTAGATCAACCCAGAACCTTGCAACCCAAACATCATCCAAAACAAGAAATAATCTTTTATTTCTGACTGTTTTTTCAACTAACAGAGAAAGTTCAGCGCTCTCTTGTGCATCCCCATGACTACCTTCAGCAGATCTGATGATCTGTTTCAAGAGATCAACATCAGAGTAGTGTTGGGTTACACACGTCCATATCTTAACATCGAATTGCGCCTGAATTCGTCCATCATTAAAGACCGTCTGAGCAAGAGTGGTCTTGCCAATCCCACCCATACCCACAATCGCCAAAACAACGTCCTTCGCTTTACCCTCATCTAATAATATATTCACTAGACTGGTGACATCATCTTCGATGCCAACGACTTCCGACTCCAAATTAAGAGGAATCGTCTGTCGGCTCGCTCTAGTAGCCCTTGAGAGGACATCGTCCTCATCATGTCTGGCTAATGGATTCAGTGATAGATCAGATTTCTCCTTAAAGATGAAATCCAGCCTAGCATTAACACCCTTAATCTTGTACCCGATATCATGACGAAACACGACTTTACGGAAACAAGAGAGCAGCGAAGGGTAACAACAGCGTACCATAGAAGACGCCGAAGCGGATTGTTTCTGCAGCTCCACACCTTTGGCCTCGCACTCGTCGATGATGTCGTCGGCATCGTACATGGCGTCCCTCAGCTTCTTGAGCCAGAGAGAGACGGACCTGTCCTGAACCCCCCTCCTCTGCGCGTCTTGGAGGTAGGCCTTGAACATGTCCAGCCTCTCCGCAAGCCTTTCGAGATCGCCTTTGATGCCGAGCAGCAGCATCACCTCTTCCTTGGCCATGTTGGTGACCACATCGAAGATGCGAGACGTGAGAGGGTCCACGATCATCGCCATCTCTCTCAATCTCTCGATCTCTCTCAATAAGACTCACTCAGACAACAGAAAGAAAGGATAATGAACCAGTGTTGTAGAATGAATTGGTGCTCCCTCCAATCGGTGCCTTAAATAATTGAACGAATGAACATTCTTTTGACTTCTACTGTTACAATGTTCAATTAGCCTTTTGGGGATAATCGGCTAATAATGCAAAAGAATTCTTCTAGATGGCTTTGATTTTTCTATGATGTTACGTGGCTGACAGATTGCGTGGGGGCCACTTCTAGATTACAAGTGTGTGGATTCTTAAAGGGTCGTCTATCCCCCACCAAACAATTTTTCAATCCCACCAATCAAAAAAAAAAAAATCGGTGTTTGGCTGTTCCCACCGATTCAATTCCACCGAATTCGGTCGTCATTTCAGATTTTGGGTGACCGTAATTCGTCGTCATTTCGGATTTTGGACGACCATAATTAATCGAACATGGTTCAAAATTATATTTACTTATTTTTTGTAAATGAATAAATTTTTGGATTTATTCATCATATTCTACATTTATTCTTTCATCCAAACAACAACTAAGGGATTAAAAAAAACGTAAGTAGATATACTTTCAATTAATTCAAATTTTTATAGAAAAATATCTTATTAGACAAATATATATAATTTTTAAGCTACGTTTGAATTCGTAGTTAAGATGAATTTTTGTTTGAAAACAAAAAAACATACCAGTTGATCCAAACACAATTTATATTTGGCTTTTGAAATTTGTCTGTAACTTATGTAAAAAAAAAGTATTCTTATATTCTACATTTAAGAATAATGATTTATTCTCCCTACATTACAACTCAGACTTGGAGTGATATGAAAAATTCAAGGAGGATACACATCGTGAGATTATGTTTTCAAGAAAAAAAATTATAAACTTTATTACAAATCCTGTTCGACCAGATTCGGTCGCGCGAAACCTGAAATGGCGACCAAATCCGGTCGAACTGGTCGGATCGGTGGGGATAGCAAAACACCGGGTTTTTTATTATTATTAATTGGTGGGGTAAGAAAATCGGTGGGTGGGGCTAGACGGGCCCTTCTTGAAAACATCCAAACATTTATTACTGGGAAAACGATACATTCAACACCGAGTGTCCACACCATTTTTTTTATAAAAAAAATAATATAATATGAAATGAATTATTATATATTAAAATACATTGATATATTTTCATTAAAATGTAAAAATATTTTAATATTTATACATTATGATAGAGCTCATGCATTATTAATGCATTATGATAGCAAATACATACTGCATTATCATATTGTATAAATCAATAAAGGGGATTGCAAAACGAAGTGAATGTATTAGTGCCGCCATATTTACCACGCACAGTGTTAATAATGCTTTCCAAATAGAACTTTAAAAAGAGTAACAAAGGTTATATTGAGCTTTTATTTTAATCTATAACTAAATTTCACTTATAATTTGAATAAAGGGAAAATGATTAAGAAAATCTTCTAAAAGTTAAAAATATCTAAAATCAGCCACTTTTTAAAATTATACATAAAAAAGTCTCATTTCACAATTTTAGAAACACAAAAGATTAACCTACCCTTATGTAATTAGTTCCTTAACATATTTTATACATTTTAATTTTGTTAAAATATTTTATCCTCTTTATTTTGTTAATGTATTTCACATATTATTATATAAAAAAATTTATTCTAGATTTTTTGTGATTACATAGATTTTGTGATATATTTGTAATATAATTTGAGTTTTTATGATGAACTCCATTAAATGCTTCTTTTAAAAAATAAATATACACTAAGGACGCCTTTAAAAAATGTGAATAGCCAAGCAAAAAAAAAATATAATAAAGATTTAGAATATTAAATATCATCCGTTGTACTGGGATACAACAGAAATTTAAATCACATCTTATGATTATACATAATGAAAAATAATAAACAACGTCATGCAAGATATATATAAGAAACACACAATATGATATATAATAGCATAACCTCTAAGTAGATTGATTTGGATCATATAGAGAGATCGCTATTTTGTATGAAATATATATTTTTGACAAAATAAAATCTTTATAGGGGTATATGAAAAAACTCCATATTGAAATGAGTGAGTTTAATGTTGAAAAATGTTATGTGCAATCCTGTTTGCATCTTGATTAGTATGCACACATTTAATTTTTTTGAAGCATATACTCATATAATAAAGTATATTAATTTTTTATTTACGTTTTCTATAATAATCTAAACAGAGATAATGAAATATATATACTTCTTTAATTAATTTTATATACCTCATTAGACGTGTCAAATTAAAATAGAACTATAAAATGGACTTAGTGTATTAAGCACCCATTAAGATATAGAGTCGTGGGTCATTTTTAAAAAAATGTGATAATTTTTGTTTTCACATCGATATCTAATTTTGAGGTGTTGAAAGGTCACATATTCAAATGGTTTAACGATTTTTTTTTGTTTATTTTGATTTTTTCATCCTTACTGTATTGGGTCTCTCATATTTTTTTGAAAGTTAAGTTTGAAAATATCTTTATGAAATAAAAAACTAAAAAAAATCCTTATATGTTTTTGTGATCAATTATTTTCTTTGTATTCATATTTTAAAATTTTAAAGCTTTATTTTTTTTCTAATTTTTGTGATGGGAGTAATGAGATTTCAAGATTTTTCAGATATCTTCTATAAGTTATTTTAGATCACTAAATATAAAAAATAAGTAAAAAATAACCTTCAATATAAATTGATTGTCGAAACGATCATTATCCAATTGTCTTGATTTCGTCTTAACCAATCATATATCTATAAAAAAAATTTATCTTACTCATTCCCTAGGCCCTCTGGCCCTCCCTTACTCTAATTCATGGTTCCGCCCTTGCATGCATAATAGGATATTTTCAGCATTTGCTTAAATCTATAACTAAATTTCACTACCAGGTCCGTTTGGAAACACAGATTGAAAAGTAGCTTTTAAAATAAAGCTGCTTTTTAAGATGATTTTAGACCTTGCCTTTTTAGAATGATTTTTTTAAATTCAGGAATCAATATTTGAAAGGAATTTAATGTTTGGTAGAGAAAGTTGATTTTCAATTCAAAAAATCGATTCCGACCGAAAATCACAGTTTCTGAGCTTTTTAAAACACGGATTTCGAGAGAGAAATTAAAAAGAATCCAGCTTTTGATTCTGCCAGAATCCGCCCCGTTTGGTTGCACGATTTTGAGATTTTAGCTTTTCAAAAAGCGGAATCGTCCCAAACCTCGCAACCAAACATTAAAATGTTATAAAAGTGTACCAGAACTCAAAATAAATTATGTACAATCCAAATACAACATTATAAATAAAAAAATTATGTGGAAGCATCACTACATTTTTCTGACATGCACACGTGACCTGATTGAACAGGCAACTGCACATGATAACACTGCTTTAATTTCAGGGATGTTTAATTTTAAGTCTCTATAAACATATCTATTTAGATATCGATCTTTCACTTTTTTGTATTTGGTTTTTAGTCGACATATTTAAATGATATATTCATTTTTAGTCCCTCTCAGTAATTAAAAAAAATCAAATAATTTAGAGATAGATTCCTCCTAAGGACTAAAAAGTAATATATCATTTAAATCTGTGAACTAAAAATAAAATACGAAGAAGTAAAGAATTAATCCCTAAATAGATATGTTTATATGGATTTAAAACTTAAAAAAACCCTAATTTTATTAATAACAAAAGAGGCCGCATATGCTCCCCTGGGGACTCCAAAGCCCACTCCAAACCAGCTAAAAAACCACTACTTCACTTGTCGTCTATACATGTACATATTTTTGTGCGTGTACAAAGGATGTGTGAACGAATGTGTTTATGTTCCCATTTTGAACTTTGTACTGATTTAATTTTTAAATTAGAATACAATTTTTATTTTTTTGTTCAAAAACAAAATAATGAATTAATGAAGGGCGTGTCTATCCCTACTAAGTATATTTCTCATCCCACCAATCAAAAAAAATAAAAATAAATCAGTGTTTTGTTGTTCCCACAAATCCAGTTCGACCGAAATCGGTCGCCATTTCAGGTTTTAGGCGACCGGACTTGGTCGCCAGTTCAGGTTCTAGGCGATCGTAATTGGTCGAACAGGATTCAGAACTATATCTACTTATTCTTTGTAAACAAACAAATTTTTGGATTTATCCATCATATTCTACATTTATTCTTTTATCCAAACAACAGCTAAGGGACTGAAAAAAATGTAAATATATATATTTTCAATTAATTCAAATTTTTATAGAAAAATATCTTATTAGACAAATATATATCATTTTTAAGCTTCGTTTGAATTCGTTGTTAAGATAATTCTTTATTTGAAAACAAAAAACCTCCTAGTTGACCCAAACACATTTTATATTTGGATTTTGAAATTTATCAATAACTTATGTAAAAAAAATTGTTCTTATATTCTACATTTAAGAATAATGATTTATTCTCTCTATATTACAACTCAGACTTGGAGTGATATGAAAGATTCAAGAAGGATACACGTCATGTGATTATGTTTTCAAGAAAAAAAATTATAAATTTTATTACAAATCATGTTCGACCAGTTTCGGTCGCCCAAAACCTGAAATGACGACCAAATCCGATCGAAGTGGTCGAATCGATGGGAATAGTAAAACACCGGAATTTTTTTTTCTTACCGGTGGGGGTAAGAAAATTTGTTGATGGGACTAGACGTGCCCATTAATGAATTGTGTTTTGACAGTGACACTTGACTGAGGGTCCATTTCTGTCGGTCGACGGATTTTTGGATACATCCAAACAATTATTTCTTGAAAAAAATGTACATTTAAAGATATTTATCTCTTGAAAAAAATACATTGTGTCCACACCATTTTCTTTTTCAAAAATAATAATAATAATAAACAAATGAATTTTGTTTTAGTGGTGACAGTGGGCTGAGGGTCCATTTCTGTCGCTGGGCAGAATGTTGAATACATCCAAACATTTATTTTTTCGAAAAAATACACATTTAACAACATTTATTTGTTGAAAAAATATACGTTCAACACCTTGCGTCCACACCATTTTTTTTCAAAAAAAATATAATGAACGAATGAATTTTGTTTTTGTGGTGACGGTTGGCGGGTCCATTTCAGTCCATCGATGGATTTTTCAAACATTCAAATATTTATTTCTTGGAAAACAATACATTCAACACCTGAAAACATTATATTCGATTGAAATAAATATTGGTATATAAAATACATTTACTAAGAAACATTAATATATTTTTTCATTTAAAAAAATTAAAAAAATTTAACCTTCGAACACTGTGATAGTATACAAAACAATAGCGAGTATATACCACATTATCCTAGTGTATAGGGTTATATATGCATTAACACTATTTTCCAAACACCACATTTGCCACATACAATGTTAATGCTTTCCAATTAATGCCTTAAGAAGTGTGGTAAAGGTCATATTGAGCCTTACTTAAATCTATAACTAAATTTTACTAATAATTTGAGTAAAACCGTTAAAAGTATACAATCATTACTCTGGGTTTTATTTATTCATTTACAAAAAAAACATATTTTCTCCTAATTATTCACTTATTTAACTTAAAAAGAATTGTTTGGAAAGAAAATAAATTCATACAATTCATTGACATATAGATTCCAGCTGCATTTAATTGAAATGAATATTCTAACTATGTTTGGTTGCATGATTAATTGAAATTTTTATAATCTTAAGTTTCAGATTTAACTTTTAAATAACGATTTTTTTCAATTATTAGATTTTTTTTAACTGAAATGAACAATGAACGAAATAATTTTCTTTTGGTGGTGACAGTTGGTTGAGAGTCCATATATATCGGTGGACGGATCCTTGGAAACATCCAAACATATATTTCTTGAAAAAAAGTACATTCTACATAGAGGGTCCGTTTGGTAGCGCGTTTGGGGGCGATTCCGCTTTTTAAAAAGCGGATTCCGCCCAAACGCGCAACCAAACGGGTCGGATTCTGGCGGAATCAAAAGCTGGATTCCTTTTAATTTCTTTCTCGAAATCCGTGTTTTTAAAATTTCAAAAAGAACGTTTTTTTGTCGGAATCGATTTTTTGAATTGAAAAGCAATTTTTTCTACCAAATATTAAATTCCTTCCAAATATTAATTCCTGAATTAAAAAATTCCTTCCAAATATTGATTCCTGAATTAAAAAAAAAGCATCCCAAAAAAGTCAAAGGTCTAAAAACATCTTAAAAAACAGCTTTATTCTAAAATCTACTTTTCAACATGTGTTTCCAAACGGACCCAGAGTGTCCACACCATTTTTCTCATAAAAAATTATATATTCCCTAAGTATATGTTATTATATTAAATTAATTATATTTTAAAATACATTAATTTATTTTTCATTTAAAAAATAAAAATATTTATATATTATGATAGAGTTCATGCATTATAATGACAAATATATAATATACTATCATAACGTATAAGATTATGCAGAGAGTTGCAAAACGAACTGAATTAATGTATGAGTGCTCTTTTTATCAAAAGCTACAATAGCCACGTATAGTGTTAATGCTTTCCAAATGTAGGGCCTTAAAAGAGTGGTAATTAAATTTATAACTAAATTTTATTATAACCATTAAAAGTTCAAAATCATTACTCTGAGTTTTCTTTATGTATTTAAAAGAATCATATTTTCTTTTAATTATTCACTAATTTGATATAATAAAAGAGGTTTTTTTGGAAAGAAAAAAAAATGATTGTTGAAAATTTTGGGTAAGATTTGGCTATCCCTTTAGTTGAATTAAATTTTGAAATTGTTTTCATTTGGTATTGGTATGGATTTTTTTTTTTTTTGATATCGGAGGGACTCCTCGTGGCTGACCTTACGGTCGAGCTGAAAAGGCTATCTCCGTCTGTTTGTCCCGATTTCACGGAAAATTCTTTCGAATAATAGCCAACAAACAGGTGAGTAAGTCAACGCCAAGACTGGAATACAAGACCTCCCCTTTAACCAGGCAAGCCCTAAACCGTTGTGTTATGGCCACTGGGACTATGGAATTTATTTTTGGGTGACTTTGACTAACTTTGTTTATTACACACCACTAAGATTGACCACGTAGCCTTGACACGTCTCATTAAATTCTTAGACTCCGTTTGGTTGGGCGATTGGGCGGATTCCGCTTTTTGAAAAGCTGAAAACTTAAATTGTGCAGTCAAATGGAGCGGATTAATTCAGAATCGGATGTTGTATTCCTTTTAATTTTTTTTTCGAAATATGTATTTTAAAAAGCTCAAAAACATTGTTTTTTTGTTGAAATCGATTTTTTGAATTGAAAATCAACTTTATCTGTTAAACATCAACTTTTTTCAAATATTGTTTATTGAATTAAAAAAAATATCTCAATAAAAACCGATATCAGAATCATTTTAAAATGTAGCTTTATTTCAAAATCTATTTTTCAATCTGTGTTTTCAAACGGACCATAGATTTTTTTGAAGGAAGAATCCTTGCAATTGTAAAGACATTCAAAGATATTTATTTCTTGAAAAAATACATTGTGTCCACACCATTTTCTTTTTCAAAAATAATAATAATAATAATAAACAAATGAATTTTGTTTTAGTGGTGACAGTGGGCTGAGGGTCCATTTCTGTCGCTGGGCAGAGTTCTGAATACATCCAAACATTTATTTTTTTTTGAAAAAATATACATTTAACAACATTTATTTCTTGAAAAAAGATACGTTCAACACCTTGCGTCCACACCATTTTTTTTCAAAAAAAATATAATGAACAAATGAATTTTGTTTTTGTGGTGACGGTTGGCGGGTCCATTTCAGTCCATCGATGGATTTTTCAAACATTCAAATATTTATTTCTTGAAAAACAATACATTCAACACCTCTATACTCTTTTTTTTCATGAAAACATAATATTCGATTGAAATAAATATTAGTATATAAAATGCATTTACTAAGGGCATGTTTGGATACTGTGTAAATAGGGGTGGGTTTTCATTTACACATGGTCAAATATAATATTTTGTTTGGTTATGATATTTAAAGTGCAACAAATAAAATTCAAGATTTTCATTTGCCCCATTAAATGGGGCAAACAAAATCCCAACCAACCCATGTGTTTTCATTTGTAACGGATTATTTTCACACCTCTCATGTATGTAAAGCAATTTTACATTTTTACCATCTAACAAATTTATTAAAATCCATATTATACAAAACAAATATTTCACCTCCTAATCTTATCTTAAGAATTAAAATAGATAATTATATTTTATAAATTTATATAACTTACAATAATATAATTGTATGGATTATAAATATTAATGTGACATGAAAATATAAATGTTATTATATTAAAATATATCAAGAAATCTGAACTAACTATCATATATATTATCCAACAAAATTGTTATTTATAAAAAATAAAAAGACCTTGTAGGATTATTTGTTAGTTGATATCAGATTAATTTTTTTTATATTCTATTATAATATAACTTTTTTTAACTACATTGGCTTATATATAAATTAAAAAAACTAATATATGCAATATTGAAATTTAAATTTTTTATATATAATATATTTTTCATAAAATTTTTGGGTTTCAAGAAAATAATATATTTGATAATCATTTTTAAAAAATATTTTATCTATTTATAATATTATTATCTGTTAACATAATAAATTAACACATATACAAACAGTTTTACATATGTGAGACAAACAACGACCTTGTAGGATTATTTGTTAGTTGATATCAGATTAATTTTTTTTATATTCTATTATAATAGAACTTTTTTTAACTACATTGGCTTATATATAAATTAAAAAAACTAATATATGCAATATTTAAATTTAAATTTTTTATATATAATATATTTTTCATAAAATTTTTGGGTTTCAAGAAAATAATATATTTGATAATCATTTTTAAAAAATATTTTATCTATTTATAATATTATTATCTTTTAACATAATAAATTGACATATATACAAACAGTTTTACATATGTGAGACAAACAAATACTAACAAAAACATGTGTGTAAATGATAGCTCAACATGAAAACAGACAAACATGTGTAAACAGTGTACAAAGTTTCTCTGCATGTGCAATGTAAAATTTACATGTGCAAAAAAACACGTACAAATAATCACTGCATCCAAACGTGCCCTAAGAAACATTTAAATATTTTTTCATTTGAAAAAATTAAAAAAATTTAACCTTCAAACACTATGATAGTATACAAAACAATAGCGAGTATATACTACATTATCCTAGTGTATAGGGTTATAGATGTATTAACACTATTTTCCAAACACCACATTTGCCACATACAATGTTAATGCTTTCCAATTAATGCCTTAAGAAGTGTGGTAAAGGTCATATTGAGCCTTACTTAAATCTATAACTAAATTTTATTAATAATTTGAGTAAAATCGTTAAAAGTCTACAATCATTACTCTGGGTTTTATTTATTCATTTACAAAAAAAACATATTTTCTCCTAATTATTCACTTTTTGACTTAAAAAAGAATTGTTTGGAAAGAAAATAAATTCATACAATTCATTGACATATAGATTCCAACTGTATTTAATTGAAGTGAATATTCTAACTATGTTTGGTTGCATGATTGAACTTAGATTTCAAATTGAACTTTTAAATAACGATCTTTTTCAGTTGTCTGATTTTTTTTAACTGAAATGAACAATGAACGAAATAATTTTCTTTTGGTGGTGACAGTTGGTTGAGATCCATTTCTATCGGTGGACGGATCCTTGGAAACTTCCAAACATTTATTTCTTGAAAAAAAAGTACATTCCACACAGAGTGTCCACACCATTTTTCTCATAAAAAATTATATAATTTATAAGTATACGTTATTATATGAAATTAATTATATTCTAAAATACGTTGATTTATTTTTCATTTAAAAAAATAAAAAATATTTATATATTTATATATTATGATAGAGCTCATGCATTTCAATAGCAAATATATACTGTATTGTCATTGCGTATAAAATTATACAGAAGATTGCAAAACGAACTGAATTGATGTGTGAGCGCGCTTTTTTTCAAAAGCTACATTAACCACGTACAGTGTTAATGCTTTCCAAATAGGGCCTTAAAAGAGTGGTAATGGTCATACTGAGCTATTATTTAAATCTATAACTAAATTTTAGTAAAACCATTAAAAATTCACAATCATTACTCTGAGTTTTCTTTATGTATTTAAAAGAATCATATTTTCTTTTAATTATTCACTAATTTGATATAATAAAAGGGGTTTTTTGGAAAGAAAAAA
The DNA here is from genome assembly GCA_030737845.1 of Acorus calamus. Classification (NCBI taxonomy): domain Eukaryota; kingdom Viridiplantae; phylum Streptophyta; class Magnoliopsida; order Acorales; family Acoraceae; genus Acorus; species Acorus calamus. Next base: position 19,713,376 of record CM060879.1, on the reverse strand, counting down.
AAATGATTGTTGAAAATTTTGGGTAAGATTTGGCTATCCCTTTAGTTGAATTAAAATTTGAAATTGTTTTCATTTTGTATTGGTATGGAATTTTTTTTTTTTTTGTTGATATGGGAGGGACTCTTCGTAGCTGACCTTGTCAAGCTGGAAAAGCTACCTCCGTCTGTTTGTTCCGATCCCACGGAAAATTCTTTCGAATAATAGCCAACAAACAGGTGAGTAAGTCAACGCCAAGACTCGAACCCAAGACTTCCCCTTTAACTAGGCAAGCCCTAAACTGTTGTATTCTGGCCACTGGGACTATGGAATTTATTTTTGGGTGACTTTGACTAACTTTGTTTATTACACACCACTGAGACTAACCACATAGCCTTGACACGTCTCATTAAATTCTTAGGCTCCGTTTGATTGGGCGATTGGGCGGATTCCGATTTTTGAAAAGCTGAAAAACTTAAATTGTGCAGTCAAATGGAGCGGATTAATTCAAAATTGGAAGCTGGATTTCTTTTAATTTTTTCCTCGAAATCTGTATTTTAAAAAGCTCATAAACTTCTTTTTTTTGTCGAAATCGATTTTTTGAATTGAAAATCAACTTTATCTGTTAAACATCAACTTCTTTCAAATATTGTTTCTTGAATTAAAAAAAAATATCCCAATAAAAGCCGATGTCAAAATTATTTTAAAATGTAGCTTTATTCCAAAATCTATTTTTCAATTTGTGTTTTCAAACGGACCATAGATTTTTTGAAGGAAGAATCCTTGCAATTGCAAAGCCTAACATATGAGTGGTTGTGAGGTCTTAATTAGGGCTGGTAAACGAACTAAGCCGCTCGTGCTCGGCTCGGTCTCGGTTCAGTTTGAGCTCGTTCAGACTCGTTCATTTAGACAAATGAGCGAGCTTGAACAAATTTTAAAGTTCGGTTAGGCTCGAAACCTGGATCAAGCTTCATTTTATGTTCAAATTCGACTCGTTTGTGTTATTAAAACTTAGTTGAAGTTTGACTAAACTCCTTTATAAAATTTGAATATTAAATTAATACAAAGTTATGCTCGTTTAAGGTCATGAACTTGGCTCATTTAGACTAAAATTTTATTTTCAATCCCTAAAAACCTAAAATGAATAAGAACACTAATCGCGTTGAGGCTCATGAGCTTGACTCGGCTCGACTCGTTTACAAACGAGTCGAACTTAAACATGTCAAAGCTCGGCTCGTTCGGCTCGTTTACCACCCTTAGTCTTAATCATGTCGTATTAAATTATGTAGATTTTCAGAAGAAAAACCTTTGTGTTCAGGAATCCTTCCTCATCATTATGTTTGAATTACTTTTAGAGATCCCTTTAATATAATACAAAAGTGTACTTCCATACGTTTATTTTAGATATTATGTGGCTGACGCATGATAATTGAGGGTGTGGATCATTTTTAGACCACGAACGTGACTGAAAAATGGATGGGTGTATTAGCGTTTTTGTATCATATTTGGAGGGCTTGACTGGGAAGCTTTTTTGAGGAAAAATGTTAGACTCAATTTCTCATCATTTTATTTGATTTTTACATATTCTAAAAATAAATTCATTAAAATTCTTTGACATATATATTTTGGCTGCATTTTGGCTGCATTTGGATGCATGGTTGAGTTGATATTCTTAAAATCTTATATTTCAAATTTAGCTTTTAAACAACGTTGTCTTTTCAATTAGTTGGGTTTTTTTAAAAAAAAAATGAAAGAAAGGAGGAATGAAAAACTAAATGTTAAAAATATGATTAGATCCATGTTTAAGAATCTTTTACTTTTCAAATATAATATCTAGACAAACGCATTTATAAGCAGGGTCTTCATCTTTTATAAGTACAAACATCAATAGAACATCACCAGCCCTTAATCAAATCTATATCTGAATTTTACTAAAAATTTAAATAAAAATTTTATTTGATATAATATAAATAGGACTAAGTGCACCAGAACCCAAAATAAATTGTGTAAACAGAACAATCCAAACACAATATCATATCATAAATAAATAAAAATATTACATGGAGGCATCACCACATTTTACAGAGACATGCCAAAAAAAAGAAAAAGACCTGAACTGGCAACTCCACATAATACATTGTTTAATTTTAGTAATAAAAAAAAAAGTGGTCTATACATGTTGTACAGACCTTCAAATGAGGTTCTGATCTCCTGATCGTCCTCTCTCAGCAAAAATTGAAAAAAATAAATTATGAGAATAATTTTTAAAAAAAACATCGATGATTTTAAGACCTGAAAGCGAAAATCAAATCTGGTTTTGGCGTTCTACCCGATCAGGACCGTGCAATCAGTGATCCTTAATTTTTGACGGATCGTGATTATTGGTATGACGTAAATCCTACCGGAAGGAACGGTTCGTTCAGATCACTTTTTGGTGTGGGCCGCACTGATTAGACGGTTGGCCTATAAGGCCTAGTCTGATAGAGGAATAAAGGTTTAGGATAGGAAAAAAATTAGATTAAATTATATTTTATTCCATACGACTTAAAAAAAAAAAAAAACATTAACAATTATTCACATTTTGAGATAAAAAATAAGGATAGTTTGTTCTGAGTAAAAAGTGAAACAGATTTTGTTTTAAAATTTTTATCCCTATTTTATAAAATTAGAATAACATTTATTATTATCCTTCCTAAAAAAAAAAGTACAAAATAAAGAATATGTGAAGGATGTGTTTCACCAAACAATATTAATGCCCTATTAATAGAAATGGTAGATCTAGTATTTTGTTTTGATTGAAGGGGAAAAATACATTTTCAATTAAGTTTTCTAATTAGAATAACAAAAAACACAATTAAACAAAAAATCACTTATTTTTTTGATAAAGTTATTTATTCATAGAATAAACATAAACTCAAAAATAACTTATGCCTTCACCCAATCAGACCCAAAAAATCTAATGACTATAAGATCCTCTCCCCCGTTTGGGTAGTGGAATAAGGGTGTAATAGGGGTGGAATAGGAGAGGAATAGGTAAAATATGTGTTTGGGTAGGCGGAATGTGGGAGTATAGCTATGCGGAATAAGGAGAGAATAAACTGATATTTGTATTCCAAGTCCACCTATGGAATTGTGTTATTCCTCCACTGGAATAAGGAAACTCACCTATCAAATCATATATCATCACATCAAATCATCTGTCATCACCTCTTATACATCAATGAGGCCCATATGTCAAATCAATTTTTTACACCTTATTCACATTTTATTCTTCATCAACCAAACACTCCAACCTTTATTATTACGTTTCCCAATGAGAATAACAGAAAACACAACCAAACACAAAATCTCTTATTTCATTGATAAAGTCAACAATTCCTGTAATAGGTATAAATCTCATAATAACTTATGTCTCTATCCAAACAGGCAAATGTTTGATTCGAGAATTAAATTATTCTGATGTTTATGATTATTCTAGTATAAATAAAAATAAAGTGATTTTGTGTTTGGTTGCGTTTTGAATTATTCTCGTTGAAAAATGTAAGAATAATATTTTTGTTGTTTGGATAAAATGTGAATAAAATATGAATAAGGATTTATAAAAGGTAAAAAAGTAATGATAACTGATTTGACAGATGATTTATAAGAGGTGATGACAATTGATTTGACAGTGGGCCCACTTATTCTTTGGGTGGAATAACCTAGAATAACTTTAATTCCAGAGGTTGGTTGGAATCTCTATACCACTTTATACTAGTTTATTCTGACGTACCTATACCATGTTATACCACTCATCCAAACACATTTTTTTATTTTATTCTTCCTTATACCACTTTATACCCATTTTATTCTCCAACTAAACATTGCATAGGAGTTCACAAAAAATCAAGACTACTGCTTCAACTAATTTTGAGAAGGGAATAAGTCTATAATAAATAGATACCATTTCCTACGCAGATCCCCTTGAGCGCAGCAAGCGTACGAAATATCCACAACTTTTCATAAAAGCTTTCAAGGTGTTCAAAATAAAAAAATTTACACGGTTTGAGGACATCCAACGAAGAAGATGATGGCATTTTGATATTTCAATTAACAAAGGGCAATTTCATCATAAAAGGATTATTTTGGACTTTTTTTAACTTTACATGGACTCATTCAAATATAATTTTAATCAACACCGCTAACTTAATTGAATATTTGGATAATATTCTTTCACAACTAACAGAATTTTAACCTAGGCATGACAAATTACAAGGAGTTATAAATATTCTGTGATTTTACATGGACGACTTTTTATGATTTTAACAAATTTGTAAGGAGTAATATCAAGTTTTCCATTTAAACAAATGTGAATAAGGATAAAAATTTATGGATTTTTTTATACCTTGATAAGGATAAGATGTAGATAATTTTCTTAATTTTAAAATAAAAATAAAATATTTTTGTTCCATCTAAATGATGAAATAACACTTATCCCAAATTGTGTTTCGATTTTGATAAATATGAATAAAAATAAAATTAAACAAATGAACTTTTTATTTCTTAAAAATTAAAATGAAGATAATTTATCTTTGAAGGCTCAACCCTTTATTATGCCACCGTTTAAAGTTGGGCCTTACGGGGTTCTTAACATAATTTCAGTGGAGAAAAGTAAGTGTGTTGTGAAGAGAGTGACTCGTGCAAATTTTCAATAAGAATACCTTCAGTAAAAATAACTTTCTACTACTATATCTAGGAATTTTATTTTTTTAAAAAAATATAAATTTTGCTACAGCTATTTATATTATATAAAATGAAATTTACAAATCCCATTGAACATAAACAAAAACCAAAAAATCAAAATAGACACTAAAAAAAGGTTGTCGAATTGGAATTTTGGATCAGCGGGCTTTTTTTCTTTTTTTTCAAAGAACTTGCTTTGACAAACGACACATTCACAATAAGATTGTTCAACACACTGAACTCCTCCAAGACCATCAAATAGCTAATAATGTATCCATATATCCACAATGTATATAGTCTTATATTTTGTTTCTTTCCTCTCTTAGGGACACCTTCCTTTTCAATATACATTAGTGCTTGAATAAGGTCATCTCAACAAAAAACACACACACGCATTTGAACTTTCAAAAACTCACGACACAACTGTGAAAAAGTTATTATTAATTAAATGATCTCCAATAAATTTAAATAATTATGTCAAAATAACTTATTTTAAGTTAAAAATTAAAATCTACAACTTTCAAGTTTATAAACATGACAAATACAGACAAGAGTCACATAAAAACATATTTATGAAACACGTTAATTTTGAATTACCTAAAAATCATGAAAGTTGGCCTAACCTTTCTCCCACTGTCTCTCTAGTAAAATAAAAATTTGTTACATAACTCCCAAAAGTTTAACCTAATCAAGATCAACATATGTATGCAGACACAATTTTATTTTCTCTGTTAGCACTCTAAAAGGAGCACTATGTTTACTTATGCTCTCTTAGAAACCCTGAGCCATTTTGGATAGTGGAATACATGGAAAATATAGTAAAATAAGGGTGAATAAACCTCAAAACCTGTTTGTTTACAAAAAGAATATTTGAGTATAGTTATTGGAAGGGTAAAATTTGTTTACAATTTAAAGTGACTTTAACCAAAACTGATGAATAACACACCAATGAATCATTCATCATCTAAAAATATGTGCAGGCAACGTATTGGAAGGGTAAATCTACTTTAAAAATAATTATTTATAGAAAGAATACAGACACATAAATCCAAGATGTACAGGGTGTGTGACTGAGGCCAATGCATGGCTTTCTCATCATCAGATTCTCGTTTGGTGAGCCCACTCTGTACTAACTGCAGTTACTGCACCGTGAGTCAGTGACCACTACACACCCTCCTTTTCATATAGCCTCTTCTTGGCTTTTGGATCCCAATAAAGGCTACAACACCCGTCATGCTGTTTACTAAGCCTACCGATTAAAAAATTAAAAAAACCATATATAGTTTTAATTTGAAAAGTATTAATTTCATCGATCCATTCGACGATCACAATGTCAATTATTATTTACAACATTCGACGGTCACTATGTTAATCTATATTTAAAACATTTAACCATCATTCTGTCAATTGTCTTTAAACTATTCGATAGATTAAATGTCGGTATGCGATATCTAACTCGATACTGGGTCTATCGAACGGAAAACATTAAAAAATATACATCCTATTTTTTGTATAAAATGAAAAAAAACATTATATACTTTTTTAATTTAAAATAAAAATTATTTTTTTTATATGGACATAAATATTGAATCACATATATCGATTTTTGCATGATTACGTGTTTGCTTTTTTCTTCTACTCCCTTTCGACTTGCATATCTATTTTTCAACAAAGAAATGTATAAGTAGCTTAGTATTCATCATTGAATAATATAATATATTAACTATATATACAACTCATTTAAAAAACAAGCAGCCTCAAAAATCTATGCAAGTCTAGTTATAACAACAATTCCGATTTTGTGGCATGATGGTTCTGAAGAAAGTGTAAAACCTACACTTTACATTGAGTATATGTAGATAGTTTTATAAGGAAAAACAAGTTGAGGATTCAGTCCCGTTTTATAATACCAATCTTTAACATTATACTGTTACATAAATCTCATAATTAAGGGAAAGAGTCAAAACTAAATTATGGGTCCAGCTATTACAATTTGAATTAGTCATATTATTCTATTATAGTAAATATAATAATATGTTACTAAAATAGTGGATTGTTGATGTGGTCAATATTTATGTCCACAAAGAAAAAAAGAATTTTTATATCAAATTAAAAAAGTATATAATGTTTTCTTACAGTTTATACAAAAAATAAGATGTAAATTTTTTATGTTTTCCGTTTGACAGACCCAGTGTCGAGATGGACATCGCAGGTCGACATGTAACATGTCGAATGATTTTAAAAGCAATTGACATAAAGAATGTCAAATGTTTTAAATATAGGTTGACAGAGTGACAGTCAAATGTTGTAAATAATGATCGACAATGTGACTGTCAAATGGATCGGTGTGATTAGTGCTTTTCAAATTAAAACTATATTTTTTTTTTGTTTTTTCATTGGTGGGCTTATTAACTGCATGGTAGAGATAGACAGGCCCTACAAGATGTCACCCTTTTGAGTGAAGTGCAAACAATGCCTCCTCAAAGATTGAATCAAAAGACATTCTAATTAGGATGCACTTGAACCCAAAATCTGCCTCGAACACAGTTGCCGATTCCTATTTTTATTAGAATTGTGAAAGGCAAAAAACCTGAAGCCAATTGAATACACGACAATGAGGATTTGAACAAATATGAGTGTCATCTACTTACACAAAAGGAATCATCAAATACATTTAACTGTTTATCTATATCTGATGTCATAATCACAATATCTTAATTAAATAAAAAAAACTAAATCTTATTTGTTTCTCAACAGTTTTATAAACCCCTATCCCGTTAAATACCTATGTGTGAACGAAACATGGCAACAACAGTTATCAAAATCTTAAATTATTTGGACGTTGATAATAATTTAGGTTAAAATCCAATCAGGAATGACTTCGATTAGCCCCATCAGTAATTCGATTCATAGGGTGTACGGTTTAAATTGTTCAATACTAATGGAACTGATTGAAGTAAATCCTGACTGGATCTGAACCCAAATTAATATCAACATCCAAATAATTTAGGATTTTGATAATATAAATAATTAACCGAATAGGGGTTAATAAAACTGTTGAGAAACAAATAAGATTTATAAACAATGCATTTTGATATTAATAGAACTGATCAAAGTTAGTTCTAACTGAATCCATACTCAATTAATTTTCAGTTATGACATTTTTGGATTAGATACGAGTATTTTTGGATAATAAAAATTGAGATTTTATTTTATTTTTTTATATAATAATATTGATAATTTTTATTTTTTAGATTAGAAATTAATTAAAAAAAATTCACCGACCATCACTTTCTCTTTTGACACAAACTAAAGAAGTATATATATATATGGTGAAAGTGTAACTGACCTCAAAATAAATTATATGGATAAAACAATCCAAACACAATATCCTAAATTAATAAAAATAGAAAGGAGACATCACCACATTTTACATGGGAGGGCGTTTATTTCCACTCCTTCAAGTATTCAACCCACCCCCAAAATATTAAAATTTTCATTTTTTTTTTTATAAAGAGAACCCACCCCGCCCCTTCTCTCTCGGGCTTTTCCGCCGGAAGCTTCTCACGCATCCTCTCTAAACCCTTTCCCAACAAACCAACCCGTGACAGCTATTGTTGAAAAAACAATAAATCTTCTGATGTTGAAAAACACAACAAAATAGGATTAAAGAGAATTAGAAAAATCCGATCTTCCCCAACCAAGATCAAGAACAGAGACCTTCGATCGACCGTCCAGGTGACGCTCCTCCTCTTCTAAGAGACCTGCAAGAGGCTCCTCCGTGAATACCCTAACCCCGGCCCAGGGAAGTGCAACCATGTCGATTTCAAGGCGGCCAAGATCCTCAAGAACCGGTGGGTGAACACCGGGGAAGCGATCGTGGGGTCCATCCCCGGAGTGGAGGTCCGACCGGATTGACCTCCTCATGGTCGGTCTCCACCGCCGGAACATGGCGGGGATCGATTTCAAGGGACGGCGCCCTCACGACCTGCAATGTCTCTTCGGGTTACTACGACGACAGGGACGTCGGATGGGTCTCACATGCGGCGGAGGAGATCATGGAGGAGGAGGGGGGGGGGGGGGGGCCTCCTACAAAGCGGTCGATCCTCCGGGATCTCGTCTCTCCACCGACAATAAGTCTGTGATATCAGATAAATAATGAGAACATGAATTTGAAAGTCACGATATGAGAGGTTAAATTAGATAGCGTTTTGAAACAGGTTTAGACAGCTTTTATAGATTTTACTTATGTGATAATCATACTTAAATCCAAACTCGTTTCCAAATTCTCCAGGTCTCAACTTTTGAAGAAAGCAAAATAAAACTTTCAGTTTTAAGTATCAGCTTTACAAGAATCAGACAAAAGCATGTTTCCACATAAGATGTTTTCAAAAGTTGTCTTTTAAGTGAAAAGCTCCTCTCAGACTCGTTTCCAAACATTGCCTTATAATTTGATTGATGACAGTGTTTCTTCTTTATTTTATTTTATTTTATTTTATTTTTTGACGAAATGGTAGGCATATCGGCTGTGCATAGGGACAAGAGGCAAGGTTTCTTCAACTTTGTTGTAGACCTCGTGAATATGGACGTGAAGGTTCTTTGAAGATAAATAAATGTGCCAACAGAAGGGCAGAAACTTAGTTACCTGTTATACATTTGATGACAGAATTTGTTGTAGATCATCAACCTCTTTTTGAAACCACTTATCCCACTCAGATTTTTTAGATAACTGGGTCACACAACCATGTTTCTGATGCAGAATACTGAGTCTCTTCTAACAATCCAATATTCTGCATGTTGCAGAATAATGACTCAACTTCTAACAAGAAAATATTGTATGTTATCTACTTTTAGATAACTTTCAAAAATTGCTTAGTCATACCTGTTGGTTATCTACTTCAACCAATATTGCTCCATATGCAGGTTTATTTCCATCTTGTGCACCTCTGGATCACTGAATTTCAGATTCACTAATTGTCTTTCATCCTCATCCCGAGTCCTGAGAGGAAACTCATGTTGGAAACCAAATTCATGAAAACCATCAAAGCAGTTGTTATATTGCAAAACTCAAACCTCTGCACACCCTGCTATATCCGGGACCACTCTGGATGATAGCTTTATCAAAATGAAGAATCATGCAATTCTCATTTATCACTCTTGAATAACATCAATTCGCAGGTGTATGTAGTCTCTATTATGTTCCTGCACTCCTTAAGCTCTTCAAATCCTCTTCAAAGCATCTCCCATACTCCACCTGCATTTCTTGCTAGCAAAATCATGGTTGACCAATGAAAGCATCAAAAAAAAAGAAGAAAAAGAAAGCTATGAAACTTGATAGACAATGAGACTGTGAATTTGAATCTCATGGTTCAAGAGATTGTACAGTGAAAATTTGATTAATGATAATGTTTGTTCAACTTAAAGCCTAACCACAATCTGGGGAAAAAAGATCACAGGTTTTGGTATCCCACAAAAAAAAAACATAATAAAATATATTAATATATGAACAATTACCACTTCACGATTAAAAGGTAGAGCACATGTTTTCTTTTTACACATACAGATATTTGAATGACTTAAACAAAATGATTCATGAAGATCATTCCCTGATATGAATTTGGAGGATAGAGCACATGTTTTGAAATAAATTAAGTCTTTTCAGAACTGTCCAATATCACCATAGCTAAGCTCCTCAATGGCTGGTAATATTTAAAACTTATCATTCCCTGATATCACCCAGAAAAGGAAGGCAATAACTAAATAAAGTGTCAGCAAAAGCAGGGGCTGGGAGTGTCCAACAACTTGAAGAAGATTGGTAAGTCAAATGTGTTTTTCCCCATTAGTTGACAGATATAAATCATAACAAAAGATCAGAAATCACCATATATTAGTTTTAAAAAATCTATCAAATAAAGACAGTTATGATAAAAAATAATAATAATGATAATAATAATAATAATAATAATAATAATAATAATCAACTTGACTACTTTATTTTTCTCGAAAAACTTGAATACTTTATCAAGGTTAGACACCATACACGTTCTTTATAATCTCTGCAGGATTATAAGTGTAGCTCACAGGAGAAAACACCTTATTTTTAGATATATATGCAAAATCTTACATAAAATCAGTTGGCTGTTTAACAACAAAGTCCAGTAACATTAGAATTCAGCACTGAAGAAATTTTGACGCAGCCAAGATGAACAGGCTCCCTTTTTTTGTAACTATTCACACTGGATAACTATGAAACAGAAGCATTAATATGGGAAAATTTAAGACTGCAAACTTCACTACAAATTGCAAATATAAAGCAAGCTCTAATCTGACTTAAAAGGTGAACTAAGAATATGGTGTACAATTCCATTATAATATCTCAGCAGCTACTGCTCATAATAATTTCATTTAGACACACTAAAATTAGTTAACGCTTAAATGACCATGAAATGAGCTTTCCATTTAGACACACTAGAGAGATAATAAGAGTATGTTATAATATATTTTTATAGTAAAAAAATTATGGTCGTGAATTTCAAACAGATAACAAGTCAATGAAATCTTCGGTTATCCATTACTCTAAACTATTACCAAATAAAACACACCAAAACTCACCACAAAAAAAAAGCTCACCAGACACCACAGGATTCAAAGAACAATAGAAGATGAAACTAAGAAGGCACTGGCACCTCTATAAAATATCATAAAAGAAATGGCAGTTCCCATTATATTTTTTGACTAATTGTTTATATATTTTTGTTCGAAAAAATCATCCTCCACGTTAACTGGCTCCAAACACTACCATCACATATATTTTACCTTTGAAGCCGTGGGCCTTGACTTTTGTGAATAAAAATTAAGTTGAACTTATTTTTCTACAGAACTGGAGAAATGAATCAATATTTTCCAGTAATCTATTTTTGAAAAATTGTTATCCAGCACTAAACGAAATGCCAAAAATAATTTCATGAGCAAGCAAGTTTGTGAAAGTAACAATTTGGCTTTATAACCAATTGATTCTTCATAGATAGAAAGAGAGCACAAACCTTAACTTCGTTATCATGTAAGATTCCATATGCAATTCATTACAAATCTCCCAATTTTGCACTACAAAATAAAAAACAAACACCATCAAATAAATTATTCTTTTCTCAAAAAAAAAAAAAAAAGAGAGAGAGACCACACCAATTAAATTCCCCAAAAGGAAAGAAGGCCTCAATAACCAAATCATGCTTTTCTATTACCACTCTCAAACTTCGCGAATGACCTCGACCAGGTCCCGCTCAGGCCCGACCCTGTGATTCGAGGTGAAGAGAACTCTTTGAGTCAGGAGGCTTAATAAGATATCATAATAATCAGTAGCCCCTGTTAAGACGAGCTTGCAACATCATATTCTGAGTCACTTTCCTGCATAGATTTCAATAAACATCCCATTCGTCATTGAATCATTCATTATCTTCAAAACCAAAGGTGAGGAGAAAATAAATTACCTCATCCTCGCTAAGACTAATTTTGGTCTTGAATGAGTAGGGGTTCTTGGTGTAGGAAAAATTCTCCCATGATCCATCAGCGAAGCCTTCGACGTGGGATATGTGTTGGATGACCTCGACCCAATCAGAACTATCGGAGGGAAGGCATTGCCTTAAGAGCTTGGGGCTGGCCCATAGTTCCAGCCTCTTTAGTTGAGTCGCGATGCCTTTCAACCAGCCTGGCAATGCCTCCATTTGCGTGACATTTAGATGCAAGTACTTGAGGGAGGGCAGTCTGTCTATCCTTTTCAATGTGGGACATCTTCGAAGGTCCAAGTCCTCGAGTTGGAGAAGATCGGAGATGGCTTCCAGACGGGGGCAATCCCATATGTGTGCCTTCTTAACTGATGTTGAGTAATCTGTCAGTGTGCTGAGGCTACCAGCTTCATAAATAGATAGCTCCGTCAATGATTTCGCATGCTGTAAAAGGCACTTTGGGATCGATTTCAGCTTTGGGCAATCATCAAGTAACAAGAACTTTAAATGAGGCAGCAACGGTGATCGTCCATCTTCAAGCCACTCTGTGAGCTGCCAGTCCTCCCAGTTTGGCATATTACTTATCTGCATTATTCTCAACTTGGGGAAACCTCCCCTGCTACCGCCGAAAAACTCTGGACCAACCGTCATGATCGCCGATCCACCTTCGATATGGAGGAAATCGAGTTCGGGAAGTCGTCCGAGCGACGGGAGTTGCTCGCAAAACTTCAAATTGACAAAAATCAACCTTCTCAAGTTAAGAAGGGACGACGAATTCGATGCTAAAAACCAACTCGGCAATTGACGGCCAAAGAAACCATTGATATCAAGTCCCTCTACACAGGATGGGGGGTGGAGCTCCTCAAATACTTGCTTGATTCTCTCCTTGTCTCCCTCCTCCACATCCACAACATCATCGCAATACAATTGTAAGTGAATGAGGTGGAGCTTGCTTCCAAGAGCTGCTTTGTTTGCCTTGTTTTCCCTTAGCACTCTCTCGAGGTGATGTATATTGAGCCACGTGAGCTTGGAGAGAGATTTTAACTCTTCCATATTGCTGTTCTTGTCTTCGTTTGTAGTCACAACAAACCCTTTGAGCACACGAAGGTCTTCAAGTCTTCCTATGCCCAGAGGCATTTTGCTTAGCAGGGTGTCCAAAAGGTCGAGGGACCTCAGTTTGCGCAATTGCACACACCATTAGGAAGGTTGTGCAAGTGTTCACAGTCTTGGATGAGCATGAACTGTAGGTTCATGAGGAGAGCCACAGATTCTGGTAACTCATTAATTCTTGTTCCACAAACATTTAGATACCTCAAGTGTATGAGGTTCCCTATATTGCGTGGGACGTTCACGATCTCTGTATGAGAAAGATCTAATACCCGTAATCTCCTAAGTTTGTCAAAAAGATCTTCTTGAATGCTTTTCAATTGAGGAGTTTCACAAAATATGATTGTCCTCATACTCTCGTGCGCCACGATTGCATTTGGAATTGTCGTGGCCTCATCATCTATAATAGATGCATGTCGAGGCTTTATGGAAACATTTATAAGTCCTTGTAATCCTCCATTATAGTACTCACCATCCGCCATTGATGTAGCCAGATCTCGTATGAGATCATGCATTGTGCATTCACTCTCATCAACAAATTTAGGATCTATCTTAAATAGACATCTCTTCACTAATTCCTTGAAATATTCTTCTCCCACTTCCTCCAAAGACATGTCCCCATTGGATGATACAAATCCCTCTGATATCCAAAATAGTACAACAAAATGACGTCTCAATTTGTAACCTTTTGGAAATAAAAAGCAATAAGTGAAGCATTGCTTAAGACGGGATGGTAGGTCCTGATAGCTCAAATATAAAGCTGGCAGGATCCCACTTGGAATCTCACTAGAAGACCAGATTTCACTGTGAAGAACTTTTTCCCAGTCCCTCACACTCCTAGATTTTGTCTTTAGAACCCCCGCTACGGTTTTGATTGCCAGAGGAAGACCATGACATTTCTCAACAATCCTCTCCCCGATTTCCCTCACACCCTCTTCGACACCCTCATTGCCGAACACAATCTTGCAAAGCATCAACAAACCAGTTTTGTCGCTAAGTAAATTCACATTATGAAAGTGAATGGCCCCCATCTCCCTCGCTACGAGTTCATTCCTAGTTGTTACTAAGATTCTGCTTTTAGCAGTACTTCTTTGAAGAGGAAACCACAGCAGATCAACCCAGAACCTTGCAACCCAAACATCATCCAAAACAAGAAATAATCTTTTATTTCTGACTGTTTTTTCAACTAAGAGAGAAAGTTCAGCGCTCTCTTGTGCATCCCCATGACTACCTTCAGCAGATCTGATGATCTGTTTCAAGAGATCAACATCAGAGTAGTGTTGGGTTACACACGTCCATATCTTAACATCGAATTGCGCCTGAATTCGTCCATCATTAAAGACCGCCTGAGCAAGAGTGCTCTTGCCAATCCCACCCATACCCACAATCGCCAAAACAACGTCCTTCGCTTTACCCTCATCTAATAATAAATTCACTAGACTGGTGACATCATCTTCGATGCCAACGACTTCCGACTCCAAATTAAGAGGAATCGTCTGTCGGCTCGCTCTAGTAGCCCTTGAGAGGACATCGTCCTAATCATGTCTGGCTAATGGATTCAGTGATAGATCAGATTTCTCCTTAAAAATGAAATCCAGCGTAGCATTAACACCCTTAATCTTGTACCCGATATCATGACGAAACACGACTTTACGGAAACAAGAGAGCAGCGAAGGGTAACAACAGCGTACCATAGAAGACGCCGAAGCGGATTGTTTCTGCAGCTCCACACCTTTGGCCTCGCACTCGTCGATGATGTCGTCGGCATCGTACATGGCGTCCCTCAGCTTCTTGAGCCAGCGAGAGACGGACCTGTCCTGGACCCCCCTCCTCTGCGCGTCTTGGAGGTAGGCCTTGAACATGTCCAGCCTCTCCGCAAGCCTTTCGAGATCGCCTTTGATGCCGAGCAGCAGCATCACCTCTTCCTTGGCCATGTTGGTGACCACATCGAAGATGCGAGACGTGAGGGGGTCCACGAGACCACGACCATCGCCATCTCTCTCAATCTCTCTCAATCTTCTTTGGGAAATCTGAGAAAATGCTGTATGGTTTGGAGGGTTTGGAGGTCGTCCATTCCATGGTTTTATAAAGGAGAGAATGTCACTCCAATGAAGCCAAGGATGAAGTGTGATTCAGAGCCACTTCATTCCATACTTTATCAAATTAAAGAAAATGAAGGCACGCATACCTCATAAATGGAGCACTCAAAGTGGTTTCAAATGCGAGACATTTTTAATGCTGTGTACCCATTTAATGGAGATACTTTCGATCGTGGCTGGCGACATCTTTGGAGACTCCCTGTTCTGCCAAAGCTCAAAATTTTTATGTGGAAGGTGTTGTGGGGAAGGCTGCCTACTCGTGTGTATCTTGATTCCATAGGAATGCATATGGACAATAGGTGCCCGATGTGCGAAGCGGTACCAGAGACGGTGTTTCATTTATTTGCAGAATGTAAGTATGCAGCAGAAACCTGGAGGTTTATCTCCCCAAGTTGCCATCCACACCTACATTTATGGCAAAGAAACAGTTGGAATACATTGTTTCACCCTCATTTGTGGAGGAATGATATTCGGAGGGTGGAGAAGCAAATTATATTTGTAGCCATTTTATGGTCTATATGGAAAGCTCGTAATCGAAAAATATTCAAAGGGGCAATGGATGATCCTTGGCTTACTGCAGGGAGGGCATTAAGTATTGTTGATGAGTGCTGCAAGTTAATTGCACAAATAAAGCCACCTCAGCCAATCCATTTTCAAGAGGTTCGGGCATATCAACAAACTGAACATGCTGATGGGCTGATTCATAGTGATGGAGGAAATCATATAACTTATGTTATAACAGATGGGAGTGTAGATGGTAATACTAGAGCTGCAGGGGCTGGTTTTGTTGTTGTACAAGATCAACCTTTTTCAATAGTTAGAGCAGGTTATTTAAGTTGGTTGTGGGCATCCCCACTACGCGCAGAAGGAGAGGCTATTCGGCAGGGTGTCCTATTTGCGCGTAACGAGTCACAGGTACAATTTGCATATGTTCAGATGCGAAAGTTTGGGTTCGCCTCCTACATCAAGATGGACCTGGGCCTCCTCAATTTCAGGACTTGGTTCAAGATATAAAAAATGTCTCGCGATCGGGGGACATAATATGTGCGATAAAGGTTGGTAGGGAACATGTTAAAGCCCCGGAGGTTTTGGCAAAATATGCTAGACGAACGCAGAATTCCAAGACATCGGAACGACTAGCGGATGATCATATTAGGGGATGCATTTACAAAATGATGGATAGTGTGCATGAATGTATAAAGTTTGTTAAGGGTGATACCTCTCTTAATATTTTGTAAACGCTCTACCTATTTGTAAATTAGATAGCCTGGGAGTTCCCAGGTCTTACTACCAAAAAAAAAAAAAAAATGCGATTCTTTTGAGTGTTCGACGACGTGTACATCTATGAATTTTTAAAATTAATATATCTCATCTAATAATTTATATACTTCAATTAATTACATGTACACATTTATAGAAAACATAAAAAAATTTATCAAAGATTTTCTAATCGATGCATAGAAGACTAGAAGTGTGGGGACTAAAATAAAAACTGTGTATAACAACACTCAAGTTTATATACCTAGTTAGAAATTTAATTAATCATATGCTTCGTCGAATAATGCATATATCTCATTAAAAAAATTTAAAATTTATTAGAAATGGGTTTATTTAACTTGAAATGGACTGATTTACATTATTTATCAAAGCATACCTAATTAGAATATGTTTATTATTTCTAAAAATAAAAACACTTGTGGTCTGACTGTAAAGTGATCGAGTTTAACATTTTTCTTACTTTTTTTTTTTATAAAGTTAGTACAGCCCTAAATGCAATCTTTAAAATATTTTTAAATAGTAAACATTATCTATATAAGTTATATATTTTAATGAAAAATGTATGTCATTATATTTTGAATTAAATGAATCTATTTTAACAAATGTAAAAATAAATTAACGAGATATATAATGCACATAAAGAGATATATATTTCGCTGGATGGCTAATTGGGTATATGAGATTATATTTTGGGGCAGTATAAAAATTATGACTCAACTCATTTTACAGTCCTACTTATTGTCCCATGTATTTTGCAATACCTTGTTATTAAATATTTAATACATATTGTGAAAATAAATTCATATAATTTATTAAAGTATATAGATATCTTTAATAAATTATATTTCTTGTTAGGTCATCTTCAACCCTTATTTAAATCTATATCTAAATTTCACATAAAATTTAAATGAAAAAAAGTGTTTATCTAACCATTAATTTTGGTTTTGCTCAAATTATTTTTGAAAGTCATATTTTATCTCAATTATTCAATACAGAAAAAAGCTTTTGTAAAACAAAAAGGTGCCGGTTCAAACTATATGAGGGTCCATTTGAATTGGCGTCCACGGGGCGTCCGGCGTTCGTAGTGCCAAGACGCGGGGGGGAGGGGGTAGTTGTAGGGGCGAAGCAGTGTTTTTGCGAAGACAGGAAACATGAAAAAAAGAAGGGAAAAACCACATGCGACAAGGGATTGTTGGGTTGTCAACGTAGAAGGACAATAACCTATTTGTTTTAGCATTTGCGTCCGCCAGAGTTAGCCAACTCCACCGCCAAGGCAAATGGACCTAAGGTTGTGTTTAGATGTGAGATTGAAATGTTAAGATTCTTAAAATCTTGTGTTTTAAACTCAATTTTTGAAAAGCTATGTTTTATTATATTTTCAATTATAAGATTTTTTTGCCTAAAAAGGAAAAGTGGTTTGAAAAGTTAAAAGCTAAAAATATATTTGGATCTAATAAGTTTGAGATTTTTTTGCTTTTCAAACGCATAATCTGCTTAAACTCGTATCCAAACGGTGCCTAAGACTCAAACCGGTTTTAATTAAGATTCACTCAAGTTAATTATAAATTTTAACATCGGCATCTCTCTCACTCTATTTTGTTTGGAAGGATTGAGAAAATGTAGCATGGTTTGGTGGATTTGGATTTTGGAACTTGTCCATTCCATTCTTTGTAGGGACGAATGAACCTCTTCTTTACCATGGAATGTCACTCCAATGAAGACAAGAATGAAGTGCGATGCAGAGCCACTTCATTCAACACTTCAAAATAAATGAAGGCATAGTTTTAATACATTAACTTTGAAGTGAAGAAACCAAGTATTCTAGAGCTAGTGGATTCTAAAGGTTAATGCTGATTAAAAAGCAAAGTATATGTCTACATGAGTTGCTTCAACAATTTCCTCACATGGATTTGCTTTGTACTTTATTTTTAATACGCATAAAATGGATTGAAAGTTCTTAAAAGATTATAAAAGGTGAAGTATATATTTCAAATGGAATCAATCTATTTTATAAAAGGTAAAGTATATACTCCAATGAAAATATAAACAATTTTGAACGAGATACATCAATAAAGTTAATCTAATCAACAAAATATATTTGACTATCAAAATGTAAACGTACACAAAGGGAGGAAAATAGTCAACAATCTTGTTATCCTTCATTAACAATTTTTGTCTGGAATTTTTTCATCACACACGACAATAATGTGCCTTCAATAAGGTTAATCTAGTGATTTTGGCCTTTGATTGCAAAATCTTAATTCGCCTTGCAATTTCAGCGGGATGGAGCACTGGCTAACCAACCAAGATCCTCATTTGGATGTCTTGTAGACTATAACGAAGTAAGCCTTTGCTTTAGTGTCTGGAAAGCACATTCTCATGGAGAATAGGATTCAAAGAATAGATATTGAAGCAAGGGAGCGACCACTGCCACGCTCACGCTGTTTCCCAGCAATGCATATCTGCAGATAAAAATCAGGAGAGGTTAGAGTTGTCACGTTGTCCACCATAAAGAAAGTGTTGTGTCATTTGGACCTCCTCTCTGCTCATTTAGTGCTTTTGGTGTATTGAGTAGATACATAACAGGTTGCTTGCATGTATGGATACATTTCCTTTCTCCTACTACACCAGGAAGGTTAGTTGTGTATGAAAATAAAACTCTAAAACCTTATTTAGCCCCCCCGTTCTTCGTGTGTTACTGTTGGAATAAATCGAATTTAAATTGAGTCGTTTGTTTCGCGAATGAAAAGGTGATTAGTGAAGAATATACTTAATTGAAAAAACATGTTCCTTTGGTGTGAATGAGTTGTGATAATTATGCCATGGTAAGTTAGAATGAACATTAATAGTTATAAGAGAGACATAATTTATTCCTGCTTATCCATACAAAACTATATCTAAAAAAGAAAACCCAAACAGAGAAGAAACAAATAGGCAGAAAATCATCTAAGTCTATCCTTGAATAAGCTATTCATAAAGCAAACGAAGGGAAGAAGGGTTTAATCAAGTATGAGTATGACTAATGACACAACTAGGCAGTATATAGGTGAGAACGGCACAGATATCAAAATGGATTGCACAGACATGCAATCTTTTTTCTCAAAAATAAAAACCAAGACTAAAAAAAATCAACTTATGTCAATTTTTTTTCTGAAACAAGGCATTAATCCTACCACCTTCATTTGTTGCGAACAAATGCTTAACATTCTGGGTTGAAGTACAAAATAAAGAAGAAAAACCTTTGTCAATAATAACCAAAGCAATAAGTCTTGTCCCATGGGATAAATTTTGCTGTATAATAGGAGGCAGAAAAGTCATGGATAACTTACTGTTGTCTGAGGCTAATGTGCTGAGGAAACTGAAAATCCTTTGGGAAGCAATGCAAGTTGGCAACCTGATGTTCAAGAAATCAGTTGTTGGTAATGTGATATCTGTCCAGAAGGCAAGACACAAACAAGTATTTTTACCTCCCGAGGGGTGAAATACCTAAGACCCAAATCATTCAAAGGTAATGCTTCAGATTTCTTGTCAGGCTGCAAAAAGAAGGCACCAGCAAATGCATGTGAATAACCACTATGAATTATTGGCATGAAATGAGAATGATGCAAAGCAAAACATTTATCCTACTTGGACAGTGGCCAGAAAGGAGCCAGTACCCTTCACATAGCGATTATAGCTTTTTGTAAAACAGCAACAGCATGTCGATTCCGGGTAGACAATGTCTTTTTTTCTATCAAGGATTCAAAGCTTCAAGCCACGTAAGTAGAAATAACCCCCCCCCCCCCCCCCCCACACACACACACGTGAATGCATTGGATATTTTGTTTTTCTTTTTATTCCTTTTCCTTTCCTTTCCTTTCTCTCTCTCCCACTATCTCTTCTTCTTCTTCTCTTTTTTTTGGGGATGTGTGTGTGGGGGGGGGGGGTGCAAACATCCACAATGCATCTAAACCAGCAAAAAAAACACTATTGCTAACTTGTAGGATAAGAAGACCAAAAGGATACCCATAACATTTCCCCACCTCTCTATCAAGCTCCGAGGAACTGCAAACTGGCTAACATTAGTGACACAACAGTCCCCTAGCGATCCCTGGTCCTTGAGAGCAGAGGAACATGGAATTTCCAGAAAATTGCTTATCGGTTGACGAGATATTTGTGACTCTTCACATCTTGTATTTGGATATAACTTAGAATCCTCTTGTGTCATGGAGACAGTGGGAGTCCAGAGAAGCTGGTTGTTGAATAATGGGTTTTGAAATGACACAGGTTCTCTCTTTGCCTGCAATTTATAGGACAATACATGGTAGTTATGAGATGAACATACCATTCACTTGGGTTCATATAGAAATGGACACAGTGAGACAATACATTGAGCAACTACATATGAGAGCTTAGTATGGCATTAAATGAGCATATGAGGGACAAATGTTTCCTAACATGGTAAAAATATTTCAAAATCAGCAGAAAAACACAGAACTGTGCATATGAAATGGTATTTATTTTCCAAATCAGTGGAAATGAAAGATCAAATGGAAACAAAAAAACCTTGTGGTAGTGGACAAATGAGTTAAATGTGATGCTAAAGTTAATATACCAAGCAAAAGTACCGGGGTCTTGAATATGGTATGCCAAACTGTATTGGGCTCAACACAAATTCCTGCGTAACAAAACCAGATTTCTTCAGAACCTCCACCATCATACCATGTGTATCAGATGTCTGCAAAATAAAACAAAACAGGTCATTCAAAATAAGGATCCAAACCTTCAGACGTGTGTGTTGTTTGATATGAATATTGAATAGCAATATCAAACATTAAATTTTTTGTGCGAATTGGACCTCGAACCCAACAACATTCTCCACAAAAAGCATCAGTGGAGGTCGAGACATGTGTGGGATAAGATCAAGTATTTTGAGAAAAGAGGAGGCCCGTGCATCAGCAGATTGCTTCTGGAGACCTTAACAGCAAATTCTACACATATTAATGGCTCCATGGAACAATCAAAATCAAATAAAAGCATAAAGAAATCTATAAAAAGGGGAATAAAAAGGGTAAAGACCTTGCCGTGTGTATGGTTGGCATGGAGGTGATAGAAGCCACGCATCAGCCTGGTAGTTGTCAAGATCACCATAAGTAAGTGTTTGTATGTTACCCTGCAAAACCCAAGTAACTAACTTTTACATTTTTATGTGAAATTTGTGAAATAGAGAATAATTATGTCATGTGCGAGACTGGTTGGCAAAATACCCATGAAACTGAATTGAATTTCCATGAGAAAACAATAAAGCCAACATTGCTTTATGGATGAAACAGTTGGGCTATTAAGAAACAATATGTTCAAAAGATGAGTGTAATTGAGATGAAAATGTTGAGAAGAATGATTGGCAAGACAAGAAATAATAGAATAAGGAATGAGTATATTCATGAAAGTTAGAGATTGCTCCAATAGAGGATAAGATGAGGAAAATCGTTGGAATCAGTCCAGACATGTGCAACAAGGGCCAGTGAACGCACCGGTTAACAGGAATATCATAGTCATCATTGAAGGGGCTCCCAGGAAAAGGGGTAGACAAAAAAAAGAGAATTGGATGACTGCAAGAGAGACATATTGAATGTCTGTGTTTTAGAAGACATGGCCCTTGATGGAATTGAATGATGAATATTTAGACAATCTTTATAGTAGTGGTGGTTATCGTTGTAGCTATTGTTATTGTTCTTGTATTCACATGTATTCACAAATCCTTAAATCATACCCACCCACCAAAAATCCAAAAATGTCGCATTTTTCCATCGATGGTGACAAAAATTCAGTCGAAACAATAAAGGTTTATCATGCTTTTGGGTGCAGAGGTAATAGACAAGAACAACAGAGTATCCAAGCAGGCTCCACAGAACAATCTTAAATGCAATAATAAAAATGGATAGTAAAGTGCATTGAAAAAACACATTAGATTATCTGGGCACCATATCATTTGTGAACAATATAACTCTAAATTCAGATATAACTAAAACAATCACACATTATTTAAAAACATGTTAGAGAGAGAGAGACGAGGAGGACCTGAAAAGGGCGATGACCGAAATTGAACTCGTAAACATCGTTGGCTTTATCGTTTATATCAAAAGCTTCCAAAACACTCCCACTGATCCCTGATTTCTCCACAGAGTACCTCTGCATGTAAAACAAGATAGACGATGAAACACCAAATGATGGATTTCGATCGACGGAGAGAAACACTGATTGAGGTCGTGAGCTTACTAAACCACCGATCCCGCTGTAAAATTCGAGGATTTTCCACTGCTTCTGTGGCTGCTGCTCCATCGCTTCAAAACCCTAGTTCGGGTTCTAGATTTTTATTTTTTATTTTTTTGGGTTTTTTGTTTTTTCGGGGTGGGCTTTTTTACCACAAAAAGGGCGTTGTTGTAACCATATTCGTTTGTAACTCCCAAGGCAACTACAGCTCTATTCATGCATTGATAGAAAATTAATTGCGTATATGGTTATAAAATTTTTTTAATATTTTCTATAAATTCATTCACGTAGTTTATTGTATTATATGCTTATATTTTATAAAAACATTTAAACTATTTCTAAAAAATTCAAAACACATGTAAACTGAAATTGAAGTTGGAATAGAGTTGGATGTAACATTATTTTAAAAAAAACATTAATCATCTGCATTTTGGATCATAAAATATATGAGGAATTGTTCAAATACCCTTTACTAAGGGTTAAATTTTTTCCTACTCCTGTACTTTTTTTTATTTTTTATTTTCTTGAAATCGGGTTTTTTTTTTTATACCCCTGAATTTTCATAATACCCGAACTATCCCTTACAGACAGAATTACAGAAATGCTGAAATATAATGTGATACATACAAAAATATGCACATAGTTATAGATATTTAATAGTTATCTACAAAAAATATTAAAGTACACAGAGATGTTTATACAAAAAATGGTCATATATTCTCAGTGTCGTTATATTATCATATGTAAATGCATTCAATGTACACAAAATTGTTATAAATACATTCTCAAAGTTTTATTAAAATAGCAATAATGATTTTTGGCCCCAATTGCTAGACCCCAACATAAGCCCCATGTTTGAAATACCTATATTACCCCCCAACTAATATCACTGTTTTTGTATAACTATCCCAATTAATCCTGAGTTGGTTACGATTTATTTTTTTGATTTATTTGATAACCGATCTTTTTCCTTTAATGTAGGAGCGGTTACAATATATATTAATCTTTTTTTTATTAACCAATCTAATCTACCATTTTTTATCGGGTTTTTTTAAGAATCACAAAATCAGCGAGATTTCAGAATGTGTAACAACAAGATCAGATCATCGACCCAAAGATCTCGTCAAGATCCATCATCAACAGCAATTGATTCATTCTTCAATGGCTATCAAATCAATATAAATCAGAGAAGAAAATAAAATATCTACCATTTTTTTCAATTGATCATATATGAAATTGATACATCCAGGTTAGATTTTTCGGATCCCAAAAATTACAAGATTTTGCATTTTTTTTAAGTTTTCAGATGTATCGGTGGATTTGAAAACAAACATCGAATTTTATTTTTGTTTGGAGAAGAGAAAATATTTGATTCATTTAATTTTATTTGTGACCAGTTTGTAATGTAAACAATGACTATTCATTCAGGCTAATCTTTTTTCGATCTGAATATATTATGTTGATTTTGATTTTTCGTCATTCATTTGAATCATCATATACATGTATTGAATATGAATTTTATTTTAAATTCAGATACATGGCTTGTATCTTGATTTACATGCATTGCTGTGTACCAAGTATGATATGTACAATCGTTTATGATTGTGTGCTTGTATATAATTATGCATATTGTGTCATTCATCATATTTTTTTAGCTTTGTATCAACATTATTTGACTCATTCAGATTCAAGATTTTCAAATATAGTGCATATTCACTTATATGAAATGTGCATTTTATTTTTTAAGATACATGTGTATCTTAAAAAATAAATCAAGAGTTTTTAAACAAATATAAGAGAAATCAAAACCATATATACCATCTATATTTCAGATACATATAAACAGGTTAATCTTTTTTCGATATTAATATATTATGTTGATTTTGATTTTTCATCATTCCTTTGAATCATCATATACATGTATTGAATCTGAATTTTATTTTAAATTCAGATACATGGCTTGTATCTTGATTTACATGCATTGTTGTGTACCAAATATGATATGTACAATCGTTTATGATTATGCATATTGTGTCATTCATCATATTTTTTTAGCTTTGTATCAACATTATTCGACTTATTCAGATTCAAGATTTTCAAATATAGTGCATATTCACTTGTATGAAATGTGCATTTTGTTTATTAAGATACATGTGTATCTTAAAAATTAAATCAAGAGTTTCTAAACAAATATAAGAAAAATCAAAACCATATATATATCATATATATTTCAGATACATATAAACAGTCAAATTCCACATCAATAAATGCTACCAGATATTTGTTATTTCAGATACAATCAAAGATTTAAACATGTTTTATACAACAATTTCATATACAGTTGATTAAGATACATACAATGTTTATAAAAACATTAATCTATTTTCATCAAAGGATTTAAAAAAACAATTGAGTATTCCAAAATATAAGATTGAAGTTTTTAATACACTAGACTATTTCCTAATAGCATGTAATGTGACTAATGAGATCTATATTGCTACATAATTGCGTCATATTCATATTTATTTTCATAACAGGTTTTCAGATACAAATATAGTTTATTAAGATACATGGATTGTGCTTCTGTAATCTTTGTATATGTTATGTTGGAACGCTAAAATTCAAATTTTTTCAAAATATGTTACGTGGGGAGTCGATTTAATGGTGTCACATTTTGTGGGATTCAGTTGCAGGTTTAATGAGGATGTTAGTTAGTTAGAGCCACTTTTTAAAATTATAAGAAGGGTAATTTTGTCATTGTAATTTTGGTAGTTAGAAAAAGTCAAATAAGGAACCAATAAGAAAGTGTCACTTATTGGGGTTTTCAAATGGAGCTTAATTTCTGGGGCCCATGTAGCAGCATTGTTAAAATAGATACATCAATTGTTTGAATTACGACGTTTTCTTCAAATCTTCGTGATTAATTGTTCTCTCTTTTAAACTTCTTCGTGTCCTCTTAGGTAAAATGAAACAAGACTATCGAACTAGACATTCAATATACTTCATAACAAAGAATGGGCTTTCCAATCTATATAAAAATACAACAAACAAACACCTAAATAAATTTTCATTTATCAATATGAACAAAATTAGTAATAGCATGAATTCGAACTGAAAATTTATGAACAATTGTAACATTTTAGTAAAATTACTTCTTGATTCATGTAATTAACAATTACGAAAACTAACATTTATATAATTACTACAACAAAAACTACCAATGTGATGCCCAATAACATAATGTACTACTTACATAATAGAAATGTAGTATTTTCTATTATTCTTATAACAATTACAACAGAAATTACAAAAACTATCATTTACATAACAAATATGTATATCATACATAGAAATATAGAATTAAACTAAGGACATGTAAATTACATAAATGTAATAACTGATTATAGAAATGTAACGACTAATTACAAAAATGTAATACTAATTTAAAGATGGGGGTGGTTTAGGTATAAAAAATGAGGTGGCACAGGTCAGGGGTAAAAAAAAATAAGACCAGATTTCAGGGGTAAATAAAAAATAAAAAAAAGGACAAGGGTAAAAAAAAATTAGACCCTCAATCAAGGGGTATTTGAGCAATTCCCCCTAAAATATATTAGCCGATGTTCGGTTCAAAAATTAAGTTATCTAAGCTTTATTACTATTCTAGTATAAATAAAAATATAATAGTTTTTTATTTGGTTGTGTTTTAAATTATTTTTATTCGAAAACATAATAAAAAAATTTATTTATAAAAAATAAAAAAATGATAACACTTGATTTGTAAAAAATGGTGCCAGTTTATTTAACAGTGGGTTTATATATTCTTTTGAGTTGAATAACTTATAATAACTTAATTCTTGAGGTCGGATGGAATCCATTTACCACTTTATATCAGTTAATTTTGGTTTATAGATTCTTATTTATCCCAAACATCCATAATGAGATTATTTCAATTAATTCTAATTTATTCTGATCTTTTTCGAACCAGACATAGGTTAGTGTGCAATGAATAATGCAAGAGTTTTGTTACACTCAATCGTTTTTATAATATCAAATACATTCTCATATATCTCTTTAGTTTCTTCCACTAAGAGTAATGATACATGTCTTGTCGGAATTTTTTTTAAATGATATAATTCCATTCATTTGAGTACATATTTTACTTTTTATAAAAATATGAGATATATGATTTTAAAAAATAAAAAATATGTGAAATTTTAATTTGATTGTAAAATAAAACGAGAGTATCATTTTCCCGTAGAATGAATTTAGTGTGCATGTCCATGTTACAAAGGGTTTCAAATGGGATGTGTCGGGACAAATTGCATTTGGGCTCACCCAATCACTGAGTCTATTACAAGACGAGGCCACCACCATATAAAGCGGGGTGCAACTTAGACGGTTGAATCTGACCTAATTCAATATTTGGACAGGTTTAAATTGTGGTTTTAGACCTTAGCACCTCAAACCTAATTCGATTTGAGTTGTGATTACCTTAATCCAACCAAAACTCGAAGTAGGAATCAATAATTTTTATTGTCTGAAGTCAAAATTTATGTATGATATATGTTTTAAATTGTACAGTTATTTTTATATACAATGTCATTTTTATAGTTACTACCTCTATAAATAAATAAAAATATTTCTCATTTCCATCTTTTAAATTTTTTTTATCTATCACTTATATAGTTTTCGTTTTTTATTCTCTACACAAAATGCTTCTCATGTTCATGCTTTTCTTATTTTTTATACAAAACATGGCTCTTGCAAGTTTTGATTGTTTAAAATAACATATTCTTGAAGTCAAACCCAAGACCAATATGAACGTAACCCAATGCGAATCAATTGAATGCAACTTGAACCCAGACCTAAACCAAATCCGAACAACTCGAACTCAAATGTGAACCAAACCCGACGTCGCCCCATTTGGATAGAGAATTAAATTATTATATTATGACTATTATAGTATAAATAATAAGAATAACATGATTTTTTTGTTTGGTTGTGTTTTGCTTTATTCTTGTTGAGAAGCATAATAATAAATTTTTTGTTGTGTGAATAAAATGTGAATAAGGTATGAATAAAAATTTATAAAAAGTGAAAAAACGATGACAATCGATTTATAAAAAACAATAACAATTGACTTGATAGTTGATCCATATTTTTTTTTGAGTTGAATAACATTGAATAACTTAATTCCAGGGATTACCACTTTATATCAGTTTATTCTGGCATACAGATTCTCATTTATTCCAATTATCCAAATAGTTTTAGTACATGTTTATTAAAACTTGTAAGTTGTATATTATAGCTTTTAGCTTTGTTATATTACATGTGTATTGTATTATTATAATCATAATCTATAAGTTAAAAAAACCATAATCTATAATCTATAAGTTGGGTTTGAAGTGCTTTTCAGATTATAATTTATAGAAACCCCCCCCCCCCCCCCCCCCCCCCCCCATCTTCCAAAACTGATAGAGAATAGGAAGGGGAGAAATAAAGAAATAAGAAGAGATTTGATAACCTAGGTAAGATTAGACTTTGGATTATATTTATTTATTGGGTAAATTTTGGAATGTGGCATGTCATCTATGGTTATCCTAAATTTGGCGTCACCTTCGTTTAAACTTTTTATTTATATGGTGTATAATATTTGAAAATTATGGTTGTTAATTTGAACTTTTCTTTATATTATATTAAATTTTGTTATATTAATTTGCATTTTAAATAATCATAAAACTCATTTTATAAGTAAAACCATATTTTAATTATAAAAAAGAAATTAAATGTAACTTCTACATTTGACGATAATATTTTTAATAATTATACAACAAACACTATTTTAAAGCTTATTCAAACAAACATTTACAACTGCTTATTCTCTGCTTTACAATAACTACAACAAAACATGTCAACTACTTATCAAAAAAATATAATCTATAATCTATCGTGTGGATGGAGGGTTATATAAGGGTAATATAATGTGGGGGTAAGAATGGATAGGGGAAAATGATTGTTTGTTTAATGAGTATAACTTGGTATTACTATGCGAGTATAAATGGGTATAAGAGAGTATAACAATTTTAAGTAATCCCTGGGATAAACTTATACCCATCTTATTTATTTCCATGGGAGGTGGGGCACACCATCACATAAAAAAATCACATCTTATCACATCAAATCACCTATCACCATCACCTCTTACACATCAATAGAGTCCACATGTTAAATCAACTTTTTACATCTTATTCACATTTTATTCTTCATCAACCAAATAACTCAATCTTTACTATTACGTTTTACAACGAGAATAAAAAAAACACAATCAAATAGAAAATCACTTATTCCATTGATAAAGTTATCTGTTCCTGGGATAAGCATAAACCCCAGAATAATTTATTCATCGATCCAAACATGATAAGTTATAATATATAATTTATAAATTTAAATTACAATAAACATGACAGTAAATCTTTTATTCCATCTTCTCGCTGCTTATTCACTCCCTTATTCTCCATCCAAACATGCCAGACGGATTGGATTCGATTGAATTTTTCAATAAGGTTTGGATTCAATTCCAACCCGACCCCGAGTTGGCACCTTTTACTGTTCAATGATTGAATTAGCAACCACCCCCCTTCCCACCCCGACAGCCCTTCCGACCCGCACGCGTGAATCCCCAATCACGAGCCCACTCTCTCTTTCACCATCTCTCTCTCCTCACCCCCTCTAGAACGCCTGCGATGGAGGCGATGCCCGCGAGGGCGAGCTAGGGTTCCCCCCCGTACGCCGCCATGTCGTCCTCCACGACCTCGATCCGCTACGTCGGAGCCTCCGCCGCCGCCTCCTCCTCCACCATCGCCGCCGCCGGCACCGCCGCCTCCGACGCCCTCCATCGGATCCTCTCCGACCTCTGCACCAAGGGCAACCCCAAGGTTTCTCTCCATCTCTCTCTCTCTCTATGGTTTCTTTAACCCTCGCAGTCTCTGAAACTCTGAATTTCCATACGTGAAGGAGGGGTCGACCTTGGCTTTGAAGAAACATGTGGAAGAGGAGGCCCGGGACCTCAGCGGGGAAGCCTTTTCGCGCTTCATGGATCAGCTGTACGACCGCATTTTCGGTCTCCTGGAGAGCAGCGATGTGGCGGAGAATCTCGGGGCGCTGCGGGCGATCGATGAACTGATCGACACGCCGCTCGGGGAGAGCGCGTCGAAGGTCTCGAAGTTCTCGAACTACCTGAGGACGGTGTTCGACACGAAGCGCGAAACGGAGGTCTTGATTTTAGCGAGTAGGGTTTTGGGGCACCTAGCCAGGGCCGGTGGGGCTATGACCGCGGATGAAGTTGAACGGCAGGTTGATTGAGTGACATGGGTTTTAAAATTTATTAAACGATCACGTGTTGTTAATTGTTATTTTTATTTTGTGTAGATGAAAAATGCGCTGGATTGGCTCCGTGGGGAACGGGTAGAGTACCGTCGATTCGCAGCCGTTCTCATCTTGAAGGTAACCACAGCTGATATCCATAAGCTGAATGGCAAAGAATTATATGACACCATGAATTTTTTTTTTGAAGAAGAACATAGCACCATAAATTAGATTACTGAATGTGCCTTTTCTTTGTAAATGAAGGTTCGTGCTTGTCCCAAAATAGATACATTTTTATTTTTTGAAAATGAAAATGTTGAGCTATCTAACACCATTGTATTAATAAAATGGACTACATAATCAAGGGGCCGAAATAACAGAAACCAGAGAAGAAAGAGAAAACCAGAGACTGTAAGGGGTAGACAGGGTGCCTACAATCCCAGACGGAGTGCCAGGCCATTCCTACTACTCACTAATAAGCTCCCCCTCATGGAAAGAACCCTAATCCCCCTCACAAAAGTTTGTTATTCCCCTCCAATTATTTGTTGATTGAGGAACCATGGTTTGACTTTCCATTTTCTTCATGCCATGATGCACCAATAACCCCGCCTTTTTTACTATCATATTTTTCTATATTTTATGTATATATGGTAAGATAAGATAAGGTCTACATGTTCAAGTGAAGTTTTCTGTGACTCATTGATGCTTCTAAGATTCCGCATTCGTGAAGGGTATGGTACTGGCTGCACTTGGCTACTGGAATGTCATGCCAATTCTCCTCCCTCGAGGGGTTGTGGATGGCTGACAAGGAGCTTCGGATTGCGGGGGATAGGAGTGTGAAAGCTAAGGTCACTCAGATCTATGTTCCCGCAACGGTTTGGGCTGTGTGGTGCACACGTAACCATGTTATATTCAGAGGTCAGACCCTGTATGCGGAGAACATATGGGAACTGGCGATTAGATGCATTCAAGATTGGGGGAGGTACTGCGCGGGGGCCTCGTCTATCTTCATCCAGGGGGGCCTTTTATCGGTCCAGGCGTAGGGCTTATGGTTTTTTTGGTTGCGGCGGGGGTTTGTAGTTTTCTCGTCTACTAACTCTCTCTGTAGTAGTTCTTATACTCCTTGTTATTTCTCAAATTTGGGCTTTTGTCCCTATCTTGAATAGAAGATAAAGGCCTACCGTTTCTTCTTCAAAAAAAAAAAGATTCCGCATTCGTTTGGTAGCACTTGTTAATGCTTTACATGATATTTTGGTTTTTCCGGTATGTTGATTTTAAAACACTACAGATTTTTTTTAATAGCATATTGTAAATGTTTCGTCTTTATTTTTTTGGCATCTTAATATTTTATGAATGATTTTCCCTTGCCCAGTGATTTATTCCTTTATTTATATTTTCCTTTTCCCTTAATAGGAAATGGCTGAAAATGCATCAACAGTTTTCAATGTTCATGTACCTGAATTTGTGGATCTCATCTGGGTTGCATTGAGAGACCCAACATTAGCAGTTCGAGAGCGGGCTGTGGAGGCTTTGCGGCTTGTCTCCGTGTCATTGAAAAACGTGAAACGCGCTGGCGAGTGCAATGGTATGTTTAAAGACACAAGATATCTTTATTGGAACTGAGATATTGGTTTAGAGTTTAGACAATTTTTTATTTATTTTTGTTTCTGTTCCAATAATATTTTATTCTTAGTGAGATTTGCATTGGGATCTAACTCCCTTTGCATGTGAATTGACATTTGGCATTCCTGCGACTTTTAGAATATTTTCTGTACAGCCTCTAAAATAAGCATTTTATTTGAAGTGCATCTCCCATTGTTTGCATGATTCCACATCATGGCCTGCCTCCAACTTGCCTCTGTGCAGGATGAAGAGTCCATATAATAATATGCTTTAGAGAACATACTAGAACAGGGAATTATTTTATTGGATTAATCAGGTAAAAGTAGATTACACTATTTTATCTGATATATGATTAGAAGGAACCCTCCCTGTCTAAAATTCCGTATGCAGCTAAAGAAGTAATTTTCGGTAGTCTTTATCAGATGTGTCTGAGGATCTCTAGTTTGATGCTTCTTACAATGGACGGGAAGAGAATAAACTATCGTTTGTGCTTGTTGGCTAACAATTTATTATTTTAGACAAAAAATTTAATATTAATAGAAGAGGAGGGATAAATAAAGCCAAAATATAAACTTTTGTTAATAGAAATTCTAGCCTATTTTTTCTGATGGTATTGAAAGATTTTTCTGTTTGCAAACCTTATTGTCTGATTATGTATTCATTTAACATTTAATTTCGTGCAATGTTTTATCACTGGTTATCTTCATGTACATTTTTTTTCTTCCTATATTGTTGGTAGGTATTACCGTATGTTTGAAGCTACTCAAGATGGCCTTGGGAAGAATGCTTCTGTTCACAGCATACATGGTTCGCTACTTGCAGTTGGGGAGCTGTTGAGGTACACTGTGATGGCCATATATTACTGTAGATGGCTTCTTGCATTCTATGGAGAGCACTTTAAGTTTCAAATGTGCCATCTTTTGGGCTTTTTTTTGTCTATGTAATGCGAAATATATGACATGCCATCTTTAAAAAGCTTGCTTGTATGACCATATTATATTTGGCCAAACTTGTGTCTTGGATGTATTAAATTAACTATAATAGAGTGATAAAATTACATAAAATTGCTTTCCCTTTTGTACTTATTTACCAACTTTAATGCATTTATTATGGTAGAAAGTTATAGTCATTATACATGGACATCCATTGGTTGGCGTGGAACCTTGGAAAGCATAAGCTGTTATTTTATGATGAAACATGGATGTGTCTTTGAAGCGGGATGTCCCCTTTATGAAGCTGCATTTACTATGCTTTAGTAGTAGATGTAAATCACAATTTTATTCTAATCTGTTCTGCTTTTCTAGTCCAGTTTTTCGGTGAACTGCTTGATTCATTCTCCCATTCTAATAGTACATTAGTAGCAAGCACATAGTAATCTGTACTGTTATTTGGGGTATGTAATGTATTGTAATATTTTTATCAGGAATACGGGGGAGTTTATGATGTCGAGGTACAGAGAAGTAGCTGATATTGTTCTTAAGTACCTAGAGCACCGTGATCGGCTTGTTCGCCTCAGCATAACATCATTATTACCTCGCATTGCGCACTTTTTGCGTGATCGGTTTGTCACCAACTATTTGAAGGTATGTTTCTGCATTAGCTCATTACTGTGAGTTTTCATGATAGGAAAGCTATTGCCTTCCAAGTTTCTGTTGTTCATTGATACAGATATAATCCTTTCCCTTTTATTATGTTTGAAATTCGGAAATTATTGTGGCTGTCATTATTCAAATTGCCAAGGTTGGTATCTGTCATATTTGCAGATATGCATGGAACACATTCTTGCAGTTCTTCGTATACCTGCTGAACGTGCCAGTGGATTCATTGCTTTGGGAGAAATGGCCAGTGCCTTGGATGGAGAACTCATCCACTATTTGCCGACAATAACTTCACATTTGCGTGATGCAGTATGTCACCTTTATAAATTTCCTGCAAACTAAGTTATCTAGTGTTTACAAGCTTTTGGATCTTAACTTTTTTCACTATCTATAGATTGCTCCTCGTAGAGGTAGACCTTCCCTTGAGGCCCTGGCATGTGTGGGGAGCTTTGCTAAAGCCATGGGACCTGCAATGGAACCATATGTTCGTGGTCTTCTGGATTCTATGTTTTTGGCGGGTCTTTCTCCAACTCTTGTGGAAGCCCTTGAGCAAATATCTCTCAGGTTAGCCAAAATTTATGCTTCCATTGATGCTTTCTATTATATTGGTAGGAAATGCATTCTCATAACTCAGTGGTATGATCCAGCATTCCAACTTTTTTGCCTACCATACAAGAGCGGCTGCTGGACTGCATTTCCACTGCTCTTTCAAAAACCAATTATGCACAGGTGAAGCTAGGATCTGCGGGTGTTCGTTCCAATATGACAAACACTCCCCAGCAAATTTCAGATATAAGTGGTGCAGCTCTTGTGCAATTGGCTTTGAGAACTTTAGCTCGTTTCAATTTCAAGGTATGCTAATTTTATTGCCACATTTCACATTTTTTTCTTCTTTTTATATTTTTCAAACCTAAAAGTAAATCATACAGGGTCATGAGTTGCTTGAGTTTGCTAGAGAAACTGTTGTTATCTATTTGGAGGACGAGGATAGTACCACACGAAGAGATGCTGCATTATGTTGTTGCAGACTAGTTGCAAACTCTTTATCTGGAACTGTGAATGCACATTATAGTTCAAGTAGATCCAATCGAACTGGTGGGGGAAGACGCCGCTGTCTCATTGAGGAGGTTTGTGTCAAAAATTGACTAGTGCATGTGGAATTTTTTCATGCTTTTGTGTTTTTTAAGTTTCATATTTATCTCATTTTGACCATTTCTAGTATGAAATTGTTACTACTTCCTAGTTACTGGGATAATTGGAACAAAAATGGTTTGAAGTTGAAATTATTTTTCTGCATTAGTTGCTGCGGACTTGTAAAGTTTGACGTCTTTGTTTCTTCATGTGACTATCATTTTTGAACGATCAATTATTGGAAATAATGTATTATAAGTTTTCTAATTTGTTTTCATTATTTTATGTAGCAACAATAAATAAAAGAAAATTGCACATATTTGGGGCTAAAATCCAATCAGTAAAAAGATAAAAATTTTTGGTGCTGGCAACCCCTGGTTTAGCATTTGGTAAAATGTAAGATATAAAAGTTTTAAACCCAATGCCATTATGACAGCTTTTACATCTTCAGGACCTGTCTCTTATTTAACTCCCTGCTTCCAATGTTGACCATCTTTCTATCCAATACAAAAAAAAAAAAAATCATACACATCTGTTTGATTGTGCCCTTATTCTTAGTGTGTACATGGCTCAAGATGTTTTGAACATGTTTCTTTTTCTGCTGGGCATCCTGGCCTTGTGTCTAGATCCTTAGAAGATATCTGGTGCATGAGCAGTAACCTCATTACTTCTTTTCTGTCTATTGACATGTATGGCATACAATAGTTTTTATTGTTGGAGAAAATAGCTCTCGAAAGGGTGCTCTGTTTTGGACCTGAACATTCATTGGGCTTGCTATGTGGAAGTTATGGCTTCATTCCCTCCTTCCGATAGTGTACCTGTAACCTATTTTTGAGTTGTCATAACAAATTTGTGCACAAGTCTTCCAATTGAGTTTCACATGTTTATTGGACACTCTTAAACAACCTGCAGATCGTGGAGAAGCTTCTTATTGCAGCAGTTGCAGATTGCGATGTAAATGTTCGGAGGTCGGTTTTCCAGTCTCTACATGCGAATTGTGCGTTTGATGAGTTCTTGGCTCTGGCTGATAGTTTGAGTGCTATATTCGTTGCTCTAAATGATGAGGTATGTTTCACAATCATATTAATAAGGGACTCTCTTTTTTACTGTGACTTGGGATGGTAACTCTATGCAAAATCTGATATTTCTTAGATATCATACATTCATACTTCAGCCCAAAAGTCTTTGACACTCGGTGGTCATACCTGAACAGTTGATATGTTTGAATGCACGACTAAAATGTGCACTTTGAAAGATGCATGGATGTAAAATATTATCTGTGTTGGCCAATCGACTTGACACTCACGTGATTCTAGCGTGACACATCACAACACATTTTGTCAGTGTCATGTCTGTCTTGGTTATGTATTTCGTGGTTAGGTTGCCATTATAAATTTATGTAGAAGGAAGAAACAAGTGCACTCAGATGACAACATGCATTGCCATATCAGCTTTGAAACCACCTTCAGACTCCCCAACCCCACCCCGGCACCAGTTTTGTGTATGTGGCTGCTTCACCGGGTCACCTTTTGATTTTGTGTTGTAGTCCCGCTGTTAGAAAACTTCCCCTATGCATGTATATAAATCGGATAGGTGAATCCACAAAAAATAAAGTAATGCTGCTCTTGGCTCTCTTGCTGGTTGGCAAATTATTATTTCATTTGATAGAGGGTGTGTCATCAATTTGTATTAAACTAGTAAACAAACGGTGCTTACATGTTGAAAAGCAAAGGGAAAAGGAAAAAATAGTAGAGAAATTTTACCACTTAGTTATTGATATGAAATATCTGTCCAGTCCATGTAATGATGACTGGCTCAAGGTATCCATGTCAGATATGTTACTCTTGTCCTTTTTCTTGTTAAATCACAAGGTAAATCCCCTTAGGGCTAGTTTGGCAAAGGGATAAGTGGTGGGATAATGGGTAATTATGGAGATAAGTGAGTGGGAGGACAACCCCACTTGGTATAAAAAATAATCGAGATAAACTGTGGATAGTTGTCCTAATTTTGAAATTAAAATGGGGATATTTTGTTCCACTTAAAGGCTGGGATAACATTTATACCCATCTTTTGTCCCAATTTTGACAAATGTAAATATGAACAAAATTGATGAACTTTTTATCCTCTAAAATTAGGATAAATTATCCTTAAAACCTTAACTCCTAGCTAAACTAGCTCTTAGAGAGTTTCTCTATCTGAAAGTTTGCACATACTCTACCAGTCTACACCGGCGCACACATCTTTCTAATTTTGCCATAGTTAATATATATTCCTGTATCAATGAATGAACTTGTAGGCACTCATTGTTATCTTTAATTATGCCTTGGATGCTATTTTTTTCTGAAGAAATGGAAGCACAAAAGCTGTAATGTATTTGCCGAATGTAAGCTTCAGATAAAACATAAGGGTGAAAACCAAAATTCAGGAAACAACTAAAATAAACAAAACAAGAAAGATAGGTAGGGAAAGCATCTCCCTCACCCCAAAATAAGAGACCATTACCAAAAATATGATTTAGTGGTAGTGGCTATCCCCATTTGTGTTATTTGCACAATGAATCAGGTAGATAGGGGGCACAAGGCATCTTCCATGGGATTGGATTCACTTATACTCATTTATGTTATTTATGTAATGCATTATTGTGTTATCATAGGTTCTTAGTAGATTTATTTTCATTGACAGAATGCTAATCATCTATATTGATTGACATTGTTATAGGATTATGATGTTCGAGAATTTGCTATATCAGTGGCGGGTAGATTATCTGAAAAAAACCCAGCCTATGTTCTGCCAGCATTACGTCGCCATCTTATACAGTTATTGACACATTTACAACTAAGGTTATGCCAAGACTCTGGGTTGTGAGCATATCATTTCTCATTTTGTTGTTTTATTTTTGGATGTTGACTTCTGTCTTACCAGCAGTGCAGATAGCAAATGCAGAGAAGAAAGTGCAAAACTCTTGGGTTGCTTGATTCGCAATTGTGAACGTCTTATATTAACATATATTGCCCCAATTCACAAGGTTGTTTTCTGTGTTTTACCCTTTTTCCCAATTACGTCGATGGTGGCTTACTTTGAATTACTTTCAGGCACTTGTTGCAAAGCTTCGTGAAGGCACCGCTGGGAATGCTAATAATGGTGTTGTCACTGGGGTGCTTGCTACGGTGGGGGAGCTTTCCAGAGTGGTATGCTGATTTTCCCATCTTGCTTTGCTTTTTACCCACATTGCTTGTATGCTCATTATCTGAAGTTTTTCAATGCTTTATAACAATAAGATTTTCGTATCTATGAAATATTCGGTTTTGTTTGTTCTCAATTGGTATGGCCTCTTCTTTTGGCATTTATTATTGGGAATACTAGTGATGGAGATTTAAGTCATCTAAGCCGTTAATTTTGAACATATCCATCCTTGTTTATATTCTATTGTTATTTAGTATTTTAGTGATATATCTGGTCGTTTCTCTGACTCTAGGTGTCAGCAATTGTACAGGGTGTATAAAATATGTAATTTGAAATATAGCCTTTTTGTCCCAAGAATTTTGCGCAAAAAGTCAATTCAGTTTTACTTTTCCCTGCAATTTCATTTCAATATTTTTTCTCCTGCTATTTCTATAGGGCGGTTTCGCTATGAGACCATACCTAGGAGAACTGATGCCATTAATCGTGGATGCTCTCTTGGATGGAGCATCCATTATTAAGCGGGAAGTTGCTGTGTCAACCCTTGGTCAAGTTGTACAGAGTACAGGGTATGCTTATCTTGTCCAATTCTTTCATGTATGTTGGTTTATTTTGTTTTGTAGACTTTGAGGCTCTATGGATGGTTCATCTAATTTGTTTTGCTTTCAGTTATGTCATTTTACCATACAATGAATATCCACCATTGCTTGGCCTACTCCTAAAATTGTTGAATGGTGAGTTGGCATGGTCAACAAGACGAGAAGTGCTCAAGGTACTTACATTAAGTCAGTTATTCTGTGTAGAGATAATAATTTTTTGATGCAAATATGTAGTAGATAATACTTATTCTGTGTAGAGATAATATCATAATACGACTTCCAGGTTATGATTTATGGTCCATTTTTCTTTCTTTTCACCAGGTTTTGGGAATTATGGGTGCCTTAGATCCTCATGTACATAAGCGCAATCAGCAGAGATTACCAGGCTCACATGGAGAAGTCACTCGTCCAGCAAGTGAGAGCAATCAACACATCCGATCGATGGAAGATCTACCTACAGATCTTTGGCCATCTTTTGCCACTTCTGAAGATTACTATTCCACAGTGAGATCGTTTCAGTAACTTTAAGTGGACACTCTGCCTTTTTACTAAAAAAAAGTAGATTATTTCAGTGAACTTTAGCATTTACCTGTCTTCCTTAATTTATTGTTTAAACAGGTTGCAATTAGTTCTCTATTGCGGATTCTTCGTGATCCCTCACTTTCAAGCTATCATCAAAAGGTGGTAGGGTCTCTTATGTTCATATTTAAGGTAAGCTATTTGAGATTTTTGTCGTTTTTTTTTCTTATTTGTTTCTCATTTATTAAATTAATGTTCTTTTCTGTTTTGTGAAACTAGTCCATGGGGCTTGGCTGTGTTCCCTACCTACCAAAGGTGAGTCGTTTCAAAATTTAAATTTTTGCTTAGAATGTTATGTCAAGTGACACTTAATGCAGATTGTCATGCTTTTATGTTACACCCAAAAATCTTCATGATGGAGGACACAGTTCATACCATAAGGAGAATTATACAGATGGATACAATGGCACGAAAATAGGTTCCAATGTGATTTTTATGAGAAAAGCAAATAATTTTTTGATGCTGAATTTTGTGATATGGATGTTTTAAGAAAAGTTAATTAGCTTTCCAACTTATTTGTTTCAAGAGTGCCTATGATAACACTTGAAATGAACCTAAGTTCCAAAGTTATAGCATTCTTCATGCTTATGAACATTTACATATCAGGCTAAAACATATTTTTAAGAGTGTTGATACACGTAGTCCGTTTTGCAGTCCGTACGCTATGATAACGTAGTATATACTGCATTATCATAGTATATATTACAGTTTGTTTTTTTTTAATTTTTTCACCATGAAAAAAAATGCATTAATATATCTCAGTATATACTTCATTTCATATAATAGCATGCACGTCAAAGAGTGAGTGTATAATTTTATAAAAAAAGAAAAACGGGATGGACTGCAATTAAGGCTGCAATGGGGGCTACGTGTATCTTTTTCCTATTTTTAATAAAATCATGTACTGTATATACATCTATCTTGAAATTTTTATAGTCTTGTAGATTGACATGCTTCAGCTGTAAAATGAAATTGGGTGTCTTACTTGAAATTTATCTTTTGAGAAATTTATCTTTGGAAAGGATACCTTTGATTTCCCCACCATTTTCAATTAGAATTTCATTTAATTTTGAGTTCTCCATGGTTCCAGGAATGCATGCTTTAGTACTGTGAAATGATTCCATGTTTTTGCAGGTTTTGCCTGATCTTTTCCATACTGTACGCACATGTGAAGATGGATTGAAGGAGTTCATCACTTGGAAGCTTGGTACATTAGTATCTATTATCCGCCAGGTATGGTTGATGATAGCCATGATGGTACTCTGTCTGGCTGTGCCTTGCAAATTACTGAGTCATGCATGAGGATTACTTACTCAAGTTATGTGTTGATTGGCAGCATATAAGGAAATACTTACCTGAACTGATTTCGCTTATATCTGAACTGTGGTCTTCCTTCAGTTTGCCTGCAAGTAACCGTCTTGTCCAAGGATCACCAGTGAGTTGAGCCTTTCAGTAGAATGATTTCCCCAATTGTAGATTTGTACAATTTAATGTGAAGTGTTTTTTCCCCTTATATTGGTCATTGGATAAATAATGTCTTCAATTCTTTGTATATTTACAGATATTACACCTTGTTGAACAACTATGCATAGCTTTGAATGATGAATTTAGGACATATCTACCTGCCATTCTCCCATGTTGTATTCAAGTATTAAGTGATGCTGAGCGGTGTAATGACTACAGCTATGTTGTAGATGTACTGCACACCCTTGAAGTATTTGGTGGTTGGTATCTCATTCTTCTTTTATTTTTTGTATAAATATCATGTTTCTGAGTATGCCAAGCATTACATGAGGTTCCTATCATAACCCATCAATTTTGTAGGGACTCTGGATGAACATATGCACATACTTTTCCCTGCACTTATTCGCTTATTTAAAATTGATGCTTCGGTTGATACAAGACGTGCAGCAATCAAGACTCTAACCAATCTGATACCTCGTGTTCAGGTTATTTACACAATTAGCTTGCTTGTAGTTAGCCTCTTGCTAGTTAACTAGAGCTGCAGTGATTTCAGCAGTGCTTCTTTATTTTTGTATTGTTTCAGGTCACTGGCCACACATCAGCTTTGGTGCATCATTTGAAGCTAGTCTTGGATGGGTCTGTTCTTCTTATATTTTTTGATATTTTTGTCATCATTAATTATGATTTGTCTTGACACTTGCGATGATTTCTTATTCGCTGGAATATATTGATTTTTTTTCTTATTCAATCATTTTCTATAGTATCAGGATACTGTGTGAAAATTACATTCCAAT
Source organism: Acorus calamus (assembly GCA_030737845.1). NCBI lineage: Eukaryota > Viridiplantae > Streptophyta > Magnoliopsida > Acorales > Acoraceae > Acorus > Acorus calamus. The sequence continues at coordinate 19,672,107 of CM060879.1, read as the reverse complement.
AATTGTAGAAAATATTGTATTATTTACTTGTGGAATATATCTAAACTTATTAGTGTTGGTCCTGCTAATTTTATTTATTTATTATTCCACTATATTCCTCATGCTGCCTTTTCCTCGCTAACTATTTTTTTTAACATTCTCATGTTCTCTCTCGGATATCTGGACCTTAGCAATTCCCGTGCTGATAATGTTTTTCCAGGAACAATGATGATCTGCGGAAAGATGCAATTGATGCTTTATGCTGCTTAGCACATGCTCTTGGAGATGAATTCACTGTTTTCATGCCATCAATAAATAAGCTTCTGCTGAAACATCGTTTGCGGGTATCCTTCTTCACATATATTTTTGCATTTTATTTATAAAAATTTAAGCTGCTAAAGAAATTTTATATGTTTCTATTTCCAGCACAAAGAATATGATGAGATTGAAGGCCGCCTACGCAGACGTGAGCCATTAATCATGGATAATATGTCTGTCCAAAGATTGACTCGACGGGGTCCTGTCGAGGTTATTAGTGACCCCATAAATGATGTGGATAGTGACCCTTATGAGGAAGGGACTGACTTGCACAGGCAATTTAGAAGTCATCAAGTAAGTCACTCCCTTTATAATTAGCAAATGATTTGTCGATTACTTTTTGAGTAACTTATCCATTGTTAACCAAACAACAAGTACTTCATTATTACATTTTACAACGAGAATGATTAAAAACACAACCAAACGGAAAACCACTAGTATAATTATCTATATTAGAATAATTATTTATCCTGAAATAGCTTTTGTTGCTACCCAAAACGGGGGTTAATATCTAATTATTATTGCTAATTTTGTAGGAGGATATATCTTTTTTATTGGGTGTTATTTTGCCTTTCTTTGTATAGCTATGCATGTGTATCCCTTCTGTAAGTGTGTATAATTTGTGCCGTATGCTGCCACATCTACAGTACAGAACATTCTTTGATTGCTTGTTTAACTAGATCGTAATTTCATGAAAGTTAGTGTTTGTGAAAAATTAGACAGGCAGAGAAGGTAACAACTTCTAAGTTTATATTAGAAAACGGATAAAAGAATTCTTTTTTTTTCATTTTTGGTTTTCCTAGGTTAATGACAGTCGATTGCGGATTGCTGGTGAAGCTTCGCAACGCAGTACTAAGGAAGACTGGGCAGAGTGGATGAGACACTTTAGTATAGAACTTCTCAAGGAATCTCCATCTCCAGCTTTACGTACTTGTGCAAGGCTTGCACAGTTGCAGGTGCTCTTTTGTTCTTTTTTTTTTTTCTGTTTTTTTTGGTCCCAGGCCACTCTACAATGCATCCCCCCTTCTGACTCATCATTTTTGCAGCCTTTTGTTGGGCGTGAATTATTTGCTGCTGGTTTTGTGAGTTGTTGGGCACATCTGAATGAAAAATGTCAAGAACACTTGGTCAGGAGTCTTGAAATGGCCTTCTCATCTCAAAATATTCCTCCTGAAATTCTGGCTACGCTATTGAACCTGGTATTATTTTACCTTGTACATTGTTACTGCTGCTAAATTAATAAATTTCAATTCATATTATCCTTGATTCAATAAATTCTAAAGCAATGATATACAGGCAGAATTCATGGAGCATGATGAGAAACCTCTTCCAATTGATATTCGACTTCTTGGTGCTCTTGCAGAAAAAGTAAGCATTCTCCTGTGAAGTTTTTTTTGTTGCCTGCAGTGACATTTATTTAAAAATTGTCTGATCTGTTGTGTCTGCAATTCCACTTTTCAGTGTCGAGCATTTGCCAAGGCTCTTCACTACAAAGAAATGGAGTTTGAAGATGCACGCTCCACGAAGAAGGATGCAAATCCGGTTGCTGTGGTTGAAGCTCTTATTCATATAAACAATCAGTTACATCAGCATGAGGTCTGTCTATACTACTGAGATTAGAACATGTGAACATGCTTTTCGTATCTACTATCTACATATCTTCTTATTGGCCTTTCCTTTGCATTCTATTTTTAACAAATTCTTTTGCGCTAGAGTATTCTAAATGATTGATGTATTTTTGGTTGCTTTCAGGCTGCCATTGGGATACTGACATACTCACAGCAGCAATTGGATGTCCAATTGAAGGAGTCTTGGTAAATTCTAATTTAAGTCGCTAAGATACTATGTTATATAGATATATTAGGAATATAAAATTTTAAATTTTATTTTTGGCTAAAATTGTGTTCTCCAAAGTTTGTTTTTCCAGAGAACCAATGAATGTTCTCTCTCTTTTCAAAAAATTTGGTGGGCTCCGGGCTCCTGACATGGACTGTAGCTTGCTATATATATTCCCCTCATTTGGAGTTCACAGAGGTTGAATTCTGTTTACTGTTATAATACTTGTACAGGTATGAAAAATTGCAGCGATGGGATGATGCTCTCAAGGCCTATACTCTTAAAGCCTCACAGGCAACTAGCCCACACCTCATTTTGGAAGCTACACTAGGTCTCTTATCATTCTTCTGCTTTTCCATTGCTATTTTTGGTTGTCATTTGCAAATTGCAATGTGTAATATCAGCTGTTCTCTTTAATCAGACACTCAAGTTATTCTTCTTAGACAGTGAACCTTGGGTCAATGTTTAGAGAGTATGTTTCTGAAACAATCAATTCCCGAAAAGTTACATCAATCTAGAAGTGTCATTTTGCTATCCCATTTTGTATATTTTTCAGCTTCTTTATAATGTATTTTCTTCCTGATCCTAATTTTACATGTAAGATGGGACCTCAAATGCATTCGTGTGCTTGAGTTCTGAAATACAATTATACAAATACCCGAGGATATTAAGATATCTTTTTATAGGGCTAATGGTGGTTGGGTGAAGTGAAGGTTTGCCTCTGTGTTGTGCATGATACAGGCATATGAAAGGGAAATTTTATGACACTAACTAGGCTAGCTGTATTGCTTGAATTCAAACTCTTTGCTGTTATAGAATATGTGAATGGATAATGTATAGTGAAAATAATGTTGTTGGTTGAATGTATGTATAGATTGAAACTTGTTAGATGAAGTGGAGGTTTGCCTTTGGGTTGTGTGTGACAAACATGATTAAATAGGAATGAAATTAGGGAGGTTGCAAAACTCTAATTAGGCCAACTATATTTTATGGATCTGGATGTTCAGCAATTAGAAATGTAATAATCTATGCTCTGTTGAGATGAGGTTTTAAAGGTTGGTCTATGACAACTAGAGAGGTAGGATCTGGAAGGTATCCATCCAGGATACAGGTAAGACATACCATCTTTGGCTTTTTCTTTTTTTCATTTTCCATTTTCTATTTTTACAATAGGCAAACGACTGGGATCGAGTCCACAATCTCATAGTTGTGACCATTCTTCTCAACCATTGAAGTAACGGGTCCATGTTTTTGGCATTAGGAATCATGCGCCATTTATGATTAGCTATACCTGTAAAAAAGTCAGTTTAGTTTGATTGTCCTGAGAAGAGTATACAAGACCTTGATGGTGATTGTAAGGAAGGATGTGGAAAATAAGTGTTAGCATGGGATTGACCTCTTACCTGAAACTTTTGCAGTAGTAAGCTTGTAAAGCCATCCCCAAACCCTCAAAGTGTTAGGAATCACTTCATATAAGATAAACCAATACATAGTATACTAAAATAGAGGCTTCATATTCAGTACTTGAGTTTGATGTAGAAAATAGTCAACAATGGATACTGATTTGTCGGGCAGTCGAATTTATTCCAACTTGTCCAATCCACCTTTTCTTTCGGCTATGTTGTTGCCAAAAAAAAAAATCGCGGATTTGGGATAACTGGTTTTATTTTTGAAATATTCATATTGATTAAATTCACTAATTATATATTATTTTTCAAAATATCACTCCTGTCTCCGTGCACATTTTCTTTTTTTTTTGATTGGTAATCAAAACGTTTGTATTGCTTTAGGAGATTTACAAATACATAGACCTTTACATGATGCAAAATGGGAAAAAAAAGAGTGCAAGGGTGCCACAAACATAGCTCCTTGTCCTACTTAATCCCCTGTTTTCATGAAAACACTAAGACCATCAGGGTGTTTTATTCCCTGATACGTGTGATCCCTTTAGCTTGTCTGTCCAGCTCAAGTGCTTCGTCAATCTCATTCCAAAGCTGGTGAGGATGATAAATAGTTTCCCCCCTCATCGATTGGTATGCTGCGAGAATATCGGCCGGAGAGTTTCCTTCCCTATGTATGTGTGTGGCCCTCCAGTCTTCTAACTGGTTAAGAAAATTATGGGTGGTTCGAAGTGATCTTATCGCAGTCCATGGGATGGTTCCTCTTCCCTTCAGCCAAGCCAATGCAGTAGTTGAATCAAATTCAATCCACAATTTTTGGACCTGAGTCATGTTACACAACTTGACTCCCTGCTCAATGGCTTTAAGCTCCAAGAGATTGATGGAAGGAAGGTCAAGTCTGCCAGCTAGGCCTAGCAGAAAATCTGCTTTATGGTTTCGAATGAGTGCCCCATAGCCCCCTCTCTCTTCCGCTAGTGAGCCGTCCGTATTGAGTTTCAGCCAACCATCTTCAGGATGCATCCATGTAACAATTGAAGTAATCCTCTCCTTCTCAATCGTATGGACACCAAAAGCTTCTGAGATTTTAAGGAGATTAGGAGCAGGGCTGATGAAGACCCTATAAAGAGTACTAAGCTTTATGCTGTCCTTAATTCTCCTCAAAGTGACCATTTTGTGGGTTTTTTTGGCAGAGAAGACCCTGTTGTTTCTTTCAGTCCAGAGGAACCAAAAAGATGTGGAGAGTAGGATGTAGGCCAGCTCTTTTTTGAATGGATCAGTTATATTCACTGTCATCCAAGGAGCAAATAGCTCAAGCTTTCGAGGGACTGGGTTTCTTATCTGAAGGTCTCGGAATAGTTTACTCCAAATAAATCTAGAGTAGGAGCACCCCAAAAAAAGATGATCCGCATCCTCAGGCCCAATCGAACACAATGAGCAGTTAACAGATTGAGTGAGACCTCTCTGCTGAAGACGAACTAGAGTGGGAAGCTTGTTGAGTAGCGCTTGCCACGCACAAAGGCAGTGCTTTGGAGTTTGTATTGGTTGCCATGACCACTTCACCCAAGGAGGGGTCTCTCCTCGATTTCTTACTGCTTGCCAGGCCTCCGATAGGCTTAGATTGCTTTGCTAGGTGACCATATCAGCAAGTCATCACCAAGTCCACCTACTTCTTGTTGCTGAATGTCTGACCATAACATTTCGAGTTCCACCGGGCAGCGTTTTGGCCTTGCCCATTGACCATCCTTAATGAAAGCTGCCAATGTTGCTTCCTTTGGAGGCCCCCAGTCGTATGTTACATGCCCAAAGTATTGTTCTAATCCTTTACCGTTCATCCAGGGATCAAACCACAAGTTTATAGTTTTACCCTCAAATATCAAGTATTGCACTTTTGGGAGAATCCATTCTCTGGCCTGGAGAATAGACGTCCAAGTAGAGGAGCAGCCCGAGTGGGCTTTTGCCTTCCAAATATTGTCCCTTCGAAGGTATCTGTTCCTCATGGGCCCACATGGATAGCTTATTACTTGCAATTTCCCAAAACCGAACCCCTATAGAGCCATTAGACCAGTCACGAATGTGCTTGATACCCAATCCCCCTTCTTCGAATGGTTGGCATATTATATCCCAGTTTACATGATGCATCCTCCTGTTCGTTGAGCATCCTTGCCAAAAGAAGTCTCTGAGTAATTTTTCAATATCTTTTTGAGTTCTCCTAGGAATGCGAAAAGCTGAAGACCAGAAAACTTGGAATGAAGCTAGTACAGACCTGATGAGTTCTGCCCGCCCAGTTGTAGAGAGTGAGTGACCAGCCCAGGAAGAGACTCGTTGTCTAATCTTATCAATAAGGGGTTGACAAAGTCGGTTGTTCAATGACCCATGAAATAGAGGTAAGAAGATACATCACAGGCAAGGAGAAGAGGGCGATGTTCAGATGATGTGCAAAGGTACCTGATGAGGAGCGCACTTGCAAAGATTTGGCTCTTAGTGTTGTTTAACATCAGTCCAGACATGGCTGCAAATTGGGTAAAAAGTTCTTGAAGGGCTGCTGCTGTGTTGGGGTCTGTATCGGTAAATACAAGTAAGTCATCCGCGAAGGCCAAATGGGAGATGTTTAGCCTGCCTCTAACATAACTCCCCACTGAGCCGTCCTTTACCAGATGGTCAAGCTGTGTGGATAGAGCCTGTATGACTAGTGTGAACAGGAGAGGTGAAAGGGGGTCACCTTGTCGAATTCCACAACTTGAGGTGAAGAAGCCTTCTGGCGAGCCATTTAAGTACTGAGTATTTGGCAGTGGTGATGCATTCCATACAGAGTTGGATCCAATGATGATTAAGTTGGCAACTCCTTAGCACTTCTTCAAGAAAGATCCACCTGACACTATCAAAAGCCTTGCGCAAATCAATTTTTATGCAAGCTCGGGACTTTCCTTGATTGTTAAGATACTTGACCATCTCATGAGCGAGTAAGATGTTGTGATGTATACTCCTCCCCTTTATAAAGGCCGCTTGATGCTCACTGACAAGTTGAGGAAGGACATCGCGGAGTCTCGAAGCCATTACCTTGGTAATAATTTTGTACAAGGTATTGCATAAGGAAATTGGTCTAAAATTATCCATTTTTTCAGCATTCAATGTCTTAGGAATGAGTGCAATGAAGGAGTGGCTGACCTGCCGGAGTAGTTTGCCCGATCTAAAGAAAAATTGAATGGCGTCCAAGTCAGGATGCACTAGGTCCCAGAATAGTTGAAAGAAGCGGGCTGGAAAACCATCAGGCCCCGGAGAAATGAGGGGTTTGAGACTAAATGTAGCTTTGCGTATTTCTTCCAGCGTGCACATTTTCTTCTATCTCTTATTATTTTTATTTGCCATTCTTGACCCTAATATGCTCCCCTTTCTTGCAGCTGCAATTATTTGCTAATATTGCAATGTAGTTATAGGTGCTTTTATATATGTGTTTCGATTTCTTAAATAATATAATTTGTAGGACGAATGCGGTGTCTTGCTGCATTGGCTCGTTGGGAGGAGCTTAACAACCTCTGCAAGGAGTATTGGACCCCAGCAGAGCCATCAGCTCGATTGGAAATGGCACCCATGGTATGCATTATAATTCTGCTCTGATAGATGTCTGTAATTATGGCAATATGCTGTGTTGACCTTCTTGTAAGTGTATCATTTAATAATTGCAGGCTGCTAATGCTGCATGGAATATGGGAGAGTGGGATCAAATGGATGATATGTTTATCGATTGGACGATGGTGATGAAACCAAGCTCCGTATATTGGGTAATACAGCTGCTAGTGGTGATGGTAGTAGTAATGGCTTCTTCAGGGCTGTTCTATTAGTTCGTCGTGGGAAGGTAGCCTTTTGGATTGACATGCATAGCTTTTGTTTTCTTTCCTATTTTCGGTTGAAAACTAATTTGTGCTTTTGTCTCAGTATGATGAAGCTCGTGAGTCAGTAGAGAGAGCTAGGAAATGTTTGGCAACAGAGCTGGCAGCACTGGTTATTCTCTTAGCACCCAATTGTGTTGAAGTTTGTTAAGATTTGCTTGGGTGTTAGTGCATCATGTTATAACTAACTAGATGGCCACATTTTAGATTTATGCAAACAAAAAATATGACTGGCCCAAACAGTTTTGGAAATTACTTTGTTGATGTTGATGGTTTGTACTCTTACTTTGTCATGTTTTTTTTGTCTGTGTTCTAGTATTTGAATTGCTTCTGGTGAGCAAGGATAATTGTCATATTATTTTGTTCTCCAATTGCTGTATTTCCATTAGCCTTTCTAGGATGAGTTTGAAGTAGAAATTGACTTGATGTGGAATGTCTGACAAATTGTGTAATGGCATTTTTCATAAAATTACTCATTCAGTTCTAATGTGTCCATTATTATGAATTCGAGAAGCAAAGCACATGGGGCAGGTATGACTGTTTATAGCACAAGAATATGAGACATGATGAGAGTCGCCTAAATTATGTTGCTTAAAGAAGAGTTAAATCACAATTTTTTTGAAAGTATTCCAACTTTTGAAGTTTCAGGAATGATTTCAGATGATTCTTGTGCTTAGTGTTTTAATGGGGATGGACATTCTTATAGCTGTGAATTCAAATCAATAAGCTGATTTTGAAGCATTTTTGTCTGGTTGTTAGTTCCGGGCTTCTTTTATCTTCCACACATAGGGTATCATTGTTTTGGGATTGTAGGGTGTATAGGATGGAGTCTTATATGCACTGCCACTTCATAAGGACCTCTTACTGGAACCCTCTTTAGATTGTACTGGTGGCTTTTTATCAGTTTATCCAGATCAAGTTAAATTTAGGATTGTACGGACAAAATTAGAAGTGAACCGTTTTTCGTGGATCCCTTGTGCTTATATCTTTCTAATGGCTGTTGGTTCATTTTACCAACAAGATTCCAAGGGAAGGCTAGAATATCATTTAGCGCGTTGTCAAAATTTGTAATTGCACATCTTCAGAACAATTAGAAACTATTCTGTTAGTTTCTAAAAAAAATTGTGAAAACTTTTGGATCTCTGGTATACTTGAACAACCAATACTTCGTTCCATGACCAGTTTATTTAATCTGCTCTGATACATTTTCAGTGCTTTCTTCTGCTTTACTTGGTGTAAAATTTTTCCCTTCATAGGTGCTTGAAAGCTATGACCGAGCTTACAGCAATATGGTTCGCGTTCAGCAGCTTTCAGAGTTGGAAGAGGTATATTTCTTGGTTAATTCATGGACGGCTTTGTTGCTTTCAATGAAATTAATGTGGAAGTATATGATTCTAGAATATGAAAATGCCTTTTGACTTCTTACAGGTGATTGATTACTGTACACTTCCTGCGGGAAACATTGCTGAAGGTCGCAGGGAACTAATTCGTAACATGTGGACTGAACGCATACACGGAGCAAAGCGAAATGTTGAGGTATAACTCTCCTTTGATTTAGCTGGCTCTTATTAATGATTTGAAAAACTGCTATGTAAAATGCCAATCCATTTGCATTTGCTTTGTAAATTACAAAATAGACACACTGCATACCATTTGCTTGTATTTTTATCCGTGGAATGAATCTTGATGTATTAATAATGCTTTCCCATTTTTTTGGTTCATTTTATTTGACCTGTGGGCCTGGGGCTCATATCTGTGTTATAATATTATAAAAGCTCTTTGTTATACTTTTATAAATTGAAGAATGATGGTTGATTGGTTATATTTATACGCAAAGTTTCATGTTGAGGGCGCTTTGATTTTTGTATTCTGGACTTGCTATTCATCCAACAATGAATTCAGATTCCTGCTGCGTTTTGCTCTCATATTCACTGCAACTCTTTTTTGTTTTCATTATTAATTATAGCTCTTTAAGTATTGTAGGTATGGCAAGCACTTCTATCTGTAAGAGCGCTTGTTCTACCTCCCACAGAAGATATAGACAATTGGCTCAAATTTGCTTCTCTTTGCCGAAAAAGTGGACGTATCAGCCAAGCTAGATCTACTCTTGTTAAACTCCTGCAGGTCAGTTCAGCATGACTTATGGCACTTGACATCTACAAGTTCTCCTTTTGGTTTCCTTTTTAACTATCAATTTATGACATGCAATGGTATATCTTTTGTTTTGCTTTAATTCATGTACAGTGTGACCCTGAATCACCTGAGAATTCATTGTATCATGGACCACCTCAAGTTATTTTGGCGTATTTAAAATATCAATGGTCTCTTGGAGAGGATAATAAAAGGAAGGAAGCCTTCTCTAGGCTGCAAGTATGCAAAACATATTTCTTTCGAATTTAAATGTCTTCTCATTCTGTTAGGCAATTGTATTTATCAAGTACTTTGTAACAATTATTTATATCTTGCATCTTGTAGGATCTATCTTTACAGCTTGCTGCCACAACAGTTATTGGCCCAGGAGCACCAACGAGCCAATCTATCGCATTGGGACCCACCGTTCCTCTTCTACCTCGTGTTTTTCTAAAACTTGGAACTTGGAAATGGGAGCTTTCACCTCGATTGGATGATAAATCTATAGAAGGTAGCGACTTTTGCCTTTTCTTTTGTTTCATGCTTAATTATGTTAAAAGGTCTTGTACATCTGATTGATATATCCTCCTGATTACTAGAAATCCTCACGGCGTTTAGGAATGCTACTCAATGTGCTACTGAATGGGCTAAAGCTTGGCATACATGGGCTTTATTCAACACTGAAGTGATGTCTCAATATACTAAAAGAGGCTTGCCTGCCGGACAATATGTTGTTGCTGCAGTTAATGGATACTTTCACTCAATAGCTTGTGCTGCAAATGTTAAAGGAGGTGATGATAGCTTACAGGTAAACCATTCAACTTTTTATCCTTATATAACTTTTTGATCCGAGTAATGGCCCTAGTTGATGTTGAAGGACAAAAGAAGGTTTTCATATGCTACTTACTAAAAATGTGGGCATTTTATGTTTGTTTCTATAATCATCTAAATTCTAAAGTCTTCTCCATTGTGTCGGGACATTATTATTCTCTCAAATTCTGTCAATCGACAACTGTTTGGAGGTATTTGCTTATATTGCAAGTGATTCATTTGATGATGGTTGTCCAATTCCAGGATATTCTTCGTCTTCTCACATTGTGGTTTAACCATGGAGCTACTTCTGAGGTTCAAATGGCTTTGCAAACGGGATTCTCACATGTAAATATTGACACTTGGCTTGTTGTATTACCCCAAATAATTGCTAGAATACAATCAAACAACAAGGCTCTGAGGGAATTAATTCAAGCCCTTTTGGTGCGAATTGGAAAGGCACATCCTCAGGTTTGTTCCCAGTTATTTCTTGTTCTTTTCGTTTATTGGTATTAGCGTCATTCTTTTATCGATGATGAATATAATTTATTTAGCATATTCAATATGATTATTAAGCTGAACAAAGCATTTCAACATGAACTCTTGGGGGAGTTTACTGACATTTTATAGTTTAAGTTCATTCTATATTTTGGCAAAATTTGTTTATCCAAAGAACTTTGATTCATGTAGAAATCAAATTTAATTAATTAACCAGATTTTTTTTCTTGTTTGTGTTTTCTGTGAGACCCTTGGTCTCTTTGATAGAGGAGGAAGAAATACTGAAAATTTTTATTCAGTAATACATTTTAATAGGCTTCTTTAAGGATCATAACAAATTCTGTAATAACTTACTAATCTAACAAACTCTTAACTGACTGATCTAACAAACTCTTATTTCTTATCAAATAAACTCCTAACAAATATAGGATAATAACTAAATAAAGATAACAACTAATGGGAGTTTGGATTTGATCCACAACATTTTCCATGCGCTGAAGAGTAATAAATTTATGCTTCCGCATGGTAGCTATTCTTTTGTATTGAAATGCCACTGATCAATGCATATGATTCTGTGGCTAATTTGTCTTTTTTCAAGGGAATACAAATTTGCATTGCAGATGTGTAAAGTTGGAATAAATTTAAACTCATTTTGGCTTGACAAACCTGTCATGTGATCAACCTCTGAGTTGGTACATTGTTTTCTTTCTCAGGCTCTCATGTACCCACTTCTGGTAGCTTGCAAGTCAATAAGCCAGTTACGTAGAGCTGCTGCACAAGAAGTGGTTGATAAAGTTCGCCAGCATAGTGGTATTCTTGTGGATCAGGTAAGACTGATTGGATGATTTCAGAATCATTATGTTTTTTCAATTGTTAGTATTAAGTTTAGATGATTTTAGAATCATTATGTTTTTCCAACACGTATTGAGTTCAACTTCTATTTTTCTACCCTTCAGGCACAACTTGTGTCAAAGGAGTTGATCAGGGTTGCCATATTATGGCATGAGACATGGCATGAAGCCTTGGAAGAAGCTAGTCGCTTGTATTTTGGTGAGCACAATACAGAGGGAATGTTAGCTGTATTAGAACCTTTACATGCAAAGCTTGAGGAGGGGCCTGAAACTATAAAGGAGAATGCTTTCATTCAGGTAATTCAATCTTGTAGATCAATGACCGGTTTCAAGTAATAGATTTTGTGAGAGAATCTATGGGTTGAACATTTTTCTATTCTACAAGCTGTGGGATATTCATGAGACAAGAGGTCCCTGATGTTCGGTGCTTTGCATTGTTCTAAGGTTCTGAGCTTATGTAGTCAAAGTATATAATCAATGTTCCAGGCACAGGGACATCTTAATCATCAATTCATCATATATTATATTGGGCATGCAAAATGGGAATCTTTAGAAGTAGTGTTCGGTACAAAATCTTTTCAAAATGTTCTGGTGCATATATAGTTCAAAGTGCGGTTGCACGTGCTTATGTGCCCCCCTCGGTGCACATCAGCACCCATGTGCTGCCCAAGTGCTGTCTAAGTGTGGTCATGTGCGCATATGCCATGTGCGGCCAGCCGTTCAAACGGGAATCAAATGGCCCTTAGGCGTTCGAATCCAGTTCGAACGGGAAATCAAACGGCCATTCAGGCGTTTGAACCCAGTTCGAACGGGATTCAAACGGCTTTTAGGCGTTCGAACCTAGTTCGAACGGAATTCAAATGATTCAAACCCAGTTCGAACGAAATTCAAACGGTCCTTAGGCGTTTGAATTCCGTTCGAACAAGGTTCAAATGCCCTTGTACTAAATTTTTTTTTTAAAAAAATGAAATATACAATGTGCTGTCGCATGTACTGTATGCGAACCCCACCGCATATGGGGTCCGCACATGCTTTTAAACTATGGGTGCATATGTAGGCGTGTTTAAACATCCAACTCGGATGGCACAGCCCAGGTGGTGTTTTTCAATGTCATCCTGAGTTCATCTTAAATCTACTTTTGGGGTTGTATATCCCAAATTTAAGTTAAGCCTAAATCCAGGGTCTGCATTCTGAAGATAAACATTATATTGTGTGTGAGATCCTTCTATAAAAAACTAAAATTTCTTCATTCTTCAGTCCGTTTCACTCGTTCTTCTACTGATAGTCATGACAAGTTTGCTTTCACGATTGGTAGCTATTTGCCTCATCTTGTTTTAATCTTCCTCTTCTATAAACACTAAGCTTTAATTTGGACCAGACATGTTTATATTTGAAGAAACACAAGATTTCCTGAAGGTACTAGAATTGGATTCTTGATATTCTTGGTGCCACTACAAATAGAGGTCCAATTAATCCTATATCATCCAATTTTTCATTAATCTATCAATTTATAAAAGAATCTTTTTTATGTGGATTCAACGTTTTGTGATATATGCATTCCAGTTGTATAGGATTATGCACAAATGGGTTAGATCAAAGCACAAGATCATGGAGATCAGCACTTATTGTTTTGTAGACTATGTGCTCATTCTTCCACAAATTTTGATCCCTGTGTTTTCCCACCTCATTGATGCACAGTGCATCATTGCCATTCAACGCATATTTTAGAATTTGATTAAAAGCATGGAACAATGTTAATGATTTATTCTCCCGGCCCTAGAATATATGCATGATCACCATTGATATTGTCATTCTGTGGTGCGTGGACTTGGAAGCCTTAATGATATTCATGATAGACTAGGGACATTTTTTCATTGACCCTTTAATCTTCAAACTTGCTCTGGAAGTAGGCATATGGACGTGAATTGCTGGAAGCTCGTGAATGCTGCTTAAATTACAAGAGGACCGGAAAGGATGCGGAACTTACCCAAGTATGTTGTATCCATCTATGTGAATCATGTACAATGATTCCTTATATTTTTGTGTCACTTTGTTTTTTTGCCTTGCACAATTGAACCATTTTTGGTCTGAGAATAGTGGCACTTTTTTTTATTCATACAAGTAATTTAATTCATTTGTTTCAGGCTTGGGATTTGTATTATCATGTTTTTAGGCGGATAGATAAGCAACTTCCTAGTCTTGCTACCTTAGACTTGCAGGCAAGAGTCCATTCTATCTTGGCTTTTGCTATATTGTTCACTCAATCCTTCTACAGAGTCTCTTATATTTTTTAAATACAGTCTGTCTCCCCAGAATTGCTCAACTGCAAGAATTTGGAGCTGGCAGTGCCTGGTACATATCGTGCAGGTAAATGGGGTTAAGTTTCATATGTTACATATTTTGTACTCTAGATCTTTGTACATCATGATCATTGACTTTTGTCAGTGTCATTGAAATCCTACTTTCTCCCAAGCTTACTATAAAAACTCACTGCTCAGACTAATTATGGTCCATAGACTGACAATTGTTAAGATCCCGTATTTGTGACCCATGTTCCAACTTAATGGACAATTAATTATTATATGTATTATGTATTGTTTAAATGTGTCCAATTCACCCGGTCTGGGAAGGTGACGAATTAGGTTGTCTGGAGTGAGTTTGGATGGTGTTTACCATAGCAATCGATTGATCAGGGCTTTAAATTATGGATCCATTGTTTGAACTTTCAGGATCTCCAGTGGTCACCATTGCTACATTTGCACCACAGCTTATGGTCATCACCTCTAAACAGAGACCTCGGCAATTGACAATTCATGGAAGTGATGGGGTGGATTATACTTTCTTGCTAAAAGGTCATGAGGACTTGCGGCAAGATGAGCGTGTTATGCAGGTCTGACCTTCACTTGATATACAGTGCTTCATACATTTTATATGATAGAATGAGTAATTTATTGCATGATTATCACATTTTATCAAGGCAGCCTTTAACAGACTGGTACCATCATGTACCATGTGATACCAAGATTCACACCATCCCCATCCCCATCCCCACCCCCCCCCAAAAAAAAAAAAAAAAAAAAAATCTGGTTTAGGGTCAGGATTAAATTTATGGCAATTCCTTTATTATGAATAGGGAAAAATCCATATGGCAGTCTCAGTATTTGGTCTAGCCCCCTGTAAACTATCTAAAATCCATATAACCCCCTGACTTTTCCTAAATCCATAAACCCCCCTGAAAACACCCATGTAAAATATAAATAGCCCCCCGAATTAAATTTTCGTTGATAAATTTGAATTATTATGTGAATATTTTGTCTGGACTGAAAAACATAATATATAAAAAAACCCCCACAATATATAAAAAATGCAGAAAATCTTCTGTAAATGATGATTTTATCCCTCCAGATAGGGTTTTATGATATATCTGGAGGGGTAAAATCATTATTTACGAAGGGTTTTCTGCATTTTAAACAATTTGTAGGGTTTTTTTTTGGTATATTGTGTTCTTGGTCATGGTTAGGCAAATGGAATATTCGCAGAATAATCCTCATCTGTTAATTGAAGTTTAACTCAGGGGGTTATTTGGATTTACATAATATTTTCAAGGGGTTATATGGACCTTAGGAAAAGTTAGGGGGTTATATGGATTATCGTAGTAAATTAGACTGATCAAAGAGGCGCTAAGACGGAAAGGAAATCCTCAACTTTGGACACGTCAGACATGGCATTATTCAGTCGTGTAAGGCGTAAGGTATTTGGCTCGGCAGAAAAACATTAAATGTTAGGCAAACTTATCATGCATCTTGTATGACATTGCTCTATTCTAGAACACTTGCTTTGGTCTATAACAAAATTCATCTGAGATAAATTTGTGTCATCTATCAATTTCTATAATGACTTTGTTATGTACCACTTTCGTTGTAGCTTTTTGGTCTGGTGAATACTCTGCTAGAAAATTCCAGAAATATTTCAGAGAAGGATCTCTCCATTCAACGATATTCCGTGATTCCCTTATCCCCAAATAGTGGATTAATTGGATGGGTTCCACATTGTGATACATTGCACCATTTAATCAGGGAATATCGGGAAGCCAGGAAGGTATATATCAGAATCCCCTCTCATTCATTCATTTGTTATTATATTTTGGGGCCTGGTGATGCAGCTCATGTGATCATAATGGATTTCAGATCTTCTTAAATCAAGAGCACAGGCACATGCTAGCTTTTGCACCTGATTATGACCACTTGCCACTCATAGCTAAAGTGGAAGTTTTCGAGCATGCATTGCAGAATACTGAAGGAAATGATTTGGCAAAGGTATGTTTTTGCTCTCAAGTTTAATTTCTCATGGAAACCACAGTTTGGTCTTTGTGGTAACGCATCTTGGAAGTGTGTAGGTTTTGTGGCTAAAAAGCAGAACATCTGAGGTCTGGCTAGACCGTCGGACTAATTATACCAGAAGCTTGGCTGTCATGAGTATGGTATGTAATTACCATTACAAACCTCTAAATATGATATGCATCCAGTGTTGATGCTTACAGAATCTCCATTTATCCAGGTGGGTTATCTTCTGGGATTAGGTGATCGACATCCTAGTAATTTGATGCTGCATCGTTTCAGGTATGATCACAGAATCATTTTCTCCTCCTCCACCTCCGTCATGTAACTTTTTAACTGTTGCTTTGCAGTGGAAAAATCTTGCATATTGATTTTGGTGACTGTTTCGAGGCTTCCATGAACAGGGAGAAATTTCCTGAAAAGGTATGCAATTTCGTCGGTTTTCTTAATTATTTGACCCAATCTCTCAAGCTCCAAGACTTGTGACTCCGAAAATCATGAGACAGGTTCCCTTTCGTTTGACAAGAATGCTTGTGAAGGCTATGGAAGTTAGTGGCATTGAAGGAAATTTCCGATCAACCTGCGAAAATGTAATGCAAGTTCTCCGGGCAAACAAGGATAGTGTCATGGCAATGATGGAGGTAGCTTGATCAAGACTTATTTTCCTCTTCAATATCTTATAAACACGACAATGATATATATATTTTGGATGTATCAGTGGCATATGATCACGGTTGAAGAAAATCTTTTGACCCTTCAAATGGATTAGGATATAAAACATGGCATATGTACACCGATAGAATCTTAAAACAACTGATTATCCCGACAGTTTACCGATCTTGAAAAATTGGTATAACCGCGAAGGAATAGCAGGGTCTGATACAGCTGGAAAATGTAGCTTAGAAGGGTCAAAGTTTCAATTATGGGATTTTCGTTTTCCCTTTCTTTGGATGAAGATGCTTTGTAGTAATTGTTACACTAGATGTGTCCATGAATGAATCATTCATTCTGCAAAACTTCCTAGAATATCTCAAAACTACCTCATTTACTTCATTGCTTCAATTTTCCCTATATATTTAATTTTAAGCATTTTATCATCTGATATGGATGAAGGCTTATGAATTCATGAGATTCATCCATCCAAAGGAGACTAATATATGCACATATAGTAATATCTGAAAATATAGCTGCTTTTTAAGTTTAGAGGAGTTAAAGAGTTTCTTCTTGTTTGCATGAGCCACTAATATATAATTAATATATATAATTGGTTTCCCTAGCCACTAATTAGTCCTGGCGTGGACCCTCCTTTACATTATGAGAATTGACTTGACAGTTAGTTGAATTTGCCAATATGTTGATCTTTTTCGATTCTTTCAAAATGTGTTCCATGATTGACCCCATTTTGGGTTGTAAGCCTTGTTCCTATTTCGGTTTCTGACATGTATACAGTATACACGGTATATTTTTCCAAGGATCATGGCTTGTAATCTAGTACACTTTATGTTGGAAATAGGGGAATTTTTGGTGTAGGTTTAACGCTTTGGCTGGGCCCTCTTTTGTGCCTCTATTTCAGATCATGTATCTTTGCACTATTCTTTTGCAGTCAAATTTGCATGCTGCAGTTATTTTTGGTCCTTTTGTTTTCTCTACATGTTTAACATCTGAAAAACCTTTTTTCAGGCCTTTGTACATGACCCCCTCATAAATTGGCGGTTGTTCAATTTTAATGAAATCCCGCAAGCATCAACTCTTGGAACTGCTCACGTTCAGCCTATTGTAAATAGTGAAGAACCTGTAGCTAACAGGGAGCTTCCTCAGCCTCAACGAGGTGCTCGAGAAAGGGAACTTCTTCAGGTAAGTCCATTTTCACCTTTTTATATGAATGAGTCTCTGTTCAATCATAGGTTAAAATATCGATTTTTTTTAATCAATATATTGATTTGGGACTCATAAAAAGATGTTTTGCAAATTTTGAAAAGTATTCTGGAAAATATGAAAAAATGTCAAAAAATTATTTCGGGGGATGGGGTTACAAACCCTCTCTAATGGCTGGAATTCCAGCCGTTGGATGTAATCACTCGAGAAAAAAAATCCAGCCGTTTACCATCTATCCATATACAGAAGATATAGCAAGTCTTTCAATATATCGATGACGACGTCAAATCTATTGGATACATCGAACCAATACATTAATATATCAAGCCGATATATCGAAGTCTATATTTTAAACTATGCATTGTGCTCTGTTGGATTTATGCTTTTACTTGAACTTCTGTAATAGGCTGTGAACCAACTTGGCGATGCCAATGAGGTTTTATATGATCGCGCAATGTTGGTTATGGATCGAATGAAGAACAAACTCACCGGGAGAGATTTCCCTTCGGGTTCCTCAGCATCCGGTAACACCACCTCCATCCACCAAAAGGCAGACAACAGTTCCTCGATCTCTGGAGATGCGTGCGAATCTGTGAAACTTCAAGTCCAAAAGTTGATTGTACAAGCAACATCACATGAGAATCTGTGTCAAAACTACGTCGGGTATGTATTTTAGATCTCTCTCTTCCCATGTTTGTGTTATTAATCAATTTGAGTGTCTGATTTATATTCCTGGATTGTGATCAGGTGGTGTCCATTCTGGTGAGCTTCTGTACACATATTGGCTTGTAAATATTGGTAGATTGTGTTGTATGTTAGTGAGAGGCTGTTGTGTATCATTGACATGTTGCTGTAAATAATTAGACAGCTTTTGTACTAATTACTAGTTATGGTTTTCCTTAATAAAAACATGTTTCAATTGTACTTCTGGATGCCCAACTCCATCAACCATGGCAGGGCTGAAAGTGAAGTTTTTAATTGACAATTTGTTGTTCTTTATCATCATATTTTCCCAACTAATTAGATGCATTTGTATAGAAAGAAAAGATACATGCTTTGGATATGGAGATTTCAATTGGCAAATCGTTTGCATCATTTTTAGCTATTATTCACACTTTTTATATTCAATTTTTTTTATCATTGTCACGTGTGTTGATTTTTTAAAGGTATGCACTTTAATGTATCTTTACAAGAACATAATTTTCATATTTTAATAAATTATTATATGTCTACTGTGCAAAAAAAAAAATCATTTTACTATTTGAGGAATCATATATTTCATTAGACAAAATAAGGAAAGACTCCTTGTAACAAAGACCATCTAACTAATGAAAGAAAGCATAATTCATGTCTTAATTTCAATTCCCACAAATTTAGATTTTTAGAAACTATATGTTTTTATAAAAATGTAATATATATTCTAATGAATTAAATAGGTCTATTTATAAAAATGTAATTTTTTTTAATGATATACTTTGTTAAGATGAGTGTATGACATTAAGAGGTAAATGAGATTGAAATTCGACATTGAGATTGAAATCAGAACTGCAAAAATACTGTGCTTAAATTTCATGTCACACGACACTAGGGTGAATTTGAATGAGTTGAATCTGGTCCAACTCAAAATTTGGATATGTTTGGGTTCCGGGTTTTAGAGTTTAGATTTAACTTGAATTTAAATTTGGGTTGAGTGTTCAGTTAATTGGAATCTTGAAGTTTTTCATATTTAAGTAAAATGTATTTAATAAAAATTTATTTTTAAAATTTGTACGGTAAAATTTGAAATTTACTTTTTAAAATCTTTTACTTTTATAGTTTTTATATCTTTATTCTATAAATAAAAATGTTCTTCATTTTTTTCTTTTTTTATTTTTGTCGTGCCAAGAGAATTGATTCTTAAAAAATTTTAATTGTTTAAAAAAGTATATTTTTCAAATCAATCCACAATTCGAGCCCAACCTAACCCGAAAGCCGAACAAAACCTGACGACCCGAACCAACCCGCCCCGAGCCGATACCTGTCCGATCCGAAACCAAGAAAAAAGCGCACTGAAGAATCACGGGTCTCCAAAACCCCACTCTGACCGTACACGTGTCCACCAAGGACACTTACGTCATTTCAAACCACGCTGAGCGAGCTTGCTCGAAGGGTTGATAAAGATCGGCTTAGGTTTTCATCGCATCTCCTCCTCACAGTCCCAACGACCGCAGCGTCTCCACCGCCTTCGCCCGAGGTACACAAACAATCAAAACCGTGCTTTCGATTCTCTCTTGTCGTTCTATCTGTAGATCCGCTTTCGTTTTAGGGTTTTCCGGCGTCTCTTGGGGTTTTAGGGTTCTGATCGAAGAGTCTGGGGTTTCTGTGTCCGTGTTTTTAGTTTGTGACGCATAGGTGAAACTTCATGAAGTATAGGCCACTCAATTATGGTGTCTTCTGGTTTGGATTGATCTGTCTTTACGTTGACAGTGTGAATCAAAGACTAAATCGGTACTTGTATCATGATGTGGGTCATCAATCGTGTTTAGATTTGTGTGGTTTTGAACTTTTGATTGTCTGCGCTATGAGAATTCTTTATTTTTGCGTTTTTGTGAAAAATCCGTCCTGAGATTTGTCTTGTGTAAGTGGGTTAGGGTGTAGGGGTTTTTGAGTTATGCCATGTTGAGGTTTTGATACCCACGTGATTCTGATGAGTGGTGTATAGTAGGTTTATGTTTGTCTTTGAATGCGTTTTTGTTTTTAATTATTCGATTGGTGTGTTTTTATTTTACAGAGTTTCAGCTTATTGTTTGACTTCTAGTTTCTTTGAACCAGATAAAAAATGGCTAAAAAGAAGAATCCTTTGGTCTTCTTAGATGTGTCCATTGATGGGGATCCTGCGGAAAGGATGGTGTTTGAGGTATGCATTTTTTTTTTTGCTTACACTAACAAGATTGCTCATGTTAGGTATTTTATTTGTCTCCCTCTGGATCATTCTTGACCAATGATGAATTTGTTGCATGACAGCTTTTCTCTGATGTTGTTCCCAAGACTGCTGAAAATTTTCAAGCACTATGTTCAGGTAAAATAGCTTGTTTTCTGATCGAGGTGGTCATCTCTCTATCCATTTTTCTTTTGCACATTATATTATTTTTTTGGAACAACCATGTCTGTGGGTTTCCATTATATACTCTAGATTTACAATTTGTGTGTCTTTGTTACTGTAAAGACAGGGAAACATTGCAGTGAATAAACTTTTATCAGGAAAACAATAATAAACACAAGGATTATGGAGCTATGTCAATCACTTAGGACATGTTTTAAGTTTTACACTTTATTAGATGATCAAAAGAGAGTGACCTCCATTTGCAATCAAACACACACATTGACATTTATAAAAGTAGTTGGTAAGGATTTACAAATAAACTGAATTCTGATGACTTTTTTCTTTTTAGCCACAAGGAATTACGCCATGATTATTTTATTTTAGTTGAGTTGTGTGGTAAAGGCTCTTTTGGGGCAAGGGTTTTTATTACAGTTCAGTACAATGTCTGTGGTAGCATTTTAGCAAGAAGATGAAAAAGGTGACAAGAATAGAAGGGGAAGTTCATACAGCTAATTCGACATGCTATTTGTTGGAGCATTTGGCTCAGAAAAAAAAGAAGCTTCTCAAACATAAGCATTGATTTCTGAAGAACTTGGACGCCCTGGGAGCTAGCCCTGTGAGCATTGAAAGAGTCAGGAATATGTTTAAAGAAAACATATTGTCTCTCCATCTTGAATGTTTTATGATTATCAATTTTGATTTTTTTTGGTGGATCCCAAACACCCCCCTACCAAATAAATAAATAAATGATTGAATAGCACTTATAGATCGAACTTTGATAGTTTATAATGTCATGTGGTAGGACATTTGAGATATGGAAACTAATGGTTGATGCCTTGGTTTGCAGGTGAGAAGGGAATTGGACCTACAACCAAGAAGCCTTTACACTACAAAGGGTCGTATTTCCATCGCATCATTAAAGGATTCATGGCACAAGTATGCTCTCAGTTACATTCGTTGCTGTAATCTTCTAGGATAACATGACCTATGTACCTTTTTTTTTTTTAACATGAAATAGATGTCATGGCCTTTGCTTTTAGTCAGCTTCCATTGTTTATGCTGTAGGATACAGGGCTGATGGTCACGACTGCTTTTCTTGTGATCTAGATTTTAAGGTTGTATTTTGCTAAGTTGTCCATCCTCATAATTTACTAAGCTTCACCCTAGCCCAGCAAACTTTCAATAAATATTATTCAGTTACTATTCAGTTTGACAAGTTAATCTTATTTTGCAGGGTGGAGACTTCGACAAGCGTAACGGTATGTTTATCCCCATGTTACATCATATGAATTTTTTTTTATGGAAGGAAGATTGGTCATATTATCCCCAAATGGAAGGATGTTTCTCAAATTTACATCTCTTCTTTGGTTATAGTATAGCAGCAGTGATTCATTGTTTCTTTCACAAACATTGACCCGTGCATTCGGTATTCCTGTTGGATAGAGGATGGTGCAATTTTATCATTTGGATCTGGTCCTCTGCATAGAAAGTCATTAATAACTAAACATTACTGTCCTACGAAGAAGTAATCCGTTGTCTACATTTCTTTTTTATGCTCCTCCTTTTGAAGGAGTTATTGTTTTCATTTCATTTAGTTTGACTTTAAAAAGTAACACTAAACAATCATTTATAGCTATGGAGGCTTGTTCTTTTCATTTAGATGCTCCAAAATCTGATATGGTTTTCTCTCAAAGTCAATATTTTGCTGTTGGTTGCAAGATATTGCCCCCCTCCAGTTTCAAGTTTGTGCAAGTAAGGTTTGGCATCAAGTTATCTAACGAATAGGGTGACAAGTAAATTACATTTTCAACTCTGCTGCATGCATTTATTATATGTGTGTGTGCACCATTTGTACTTTGCAAGGAAAGGGTAGTCTGATATTCGAGGAGGTATTGTATGTGTTTGTTCTGGTCATGGTAGAATCCTCCTCTACCATGCTTGTATTTTGACATAAATAACATTGTATTGTTGCCATTTGCTTTAATTAATATATATGAGGGCGAATGCCTACCTTCATAAAAAAGGGAAGGGATTTTTATGGGAAGGACTTCTTTGATGCTTGATTTGGAGTTATAGAGGAAGTAAACTGGGTTTGTCTTGTCAACGCTTGATGTGAAATATAGATCATCTTTCTGATTGGGCGCCTGAAAATAACAAGTTGCTCTTTTTTAGCTTGGTTTTTAGCACCTAAAAACACACATCCTAATGCACTGTGTTGCTGTCGACCTACAGGACATATATATTTAGCATATTATGTCAGCAGTAGATTTATATCTGGTAAATGATTCTAAATTAATCATTTTCCCTTCACAAATTGCAGGAAGAGGTGGAGAGAGCATATATGGAGGAAAGTTTGAGGGTAAATTTTTTTTCACGCTTCTTGGTTCTTACATTTAATTTAATTTTTTTTCCTCACGCAACCCTTGGCTGCGATGAAAAAAGCCCATGGCGTCATTCCCATGTGAGATTGACGTATGTTGCAGTATGTGCTTGCTTGAGGTGCAGTATATACTGCACTAGCTATCTCACATAGGGGCCACCCCACGGTATATTTTCCCCACTGTATTCTCACCTTATCGATCATTGTGCCCATAACATTAAAATGGATATGGGGAACCTTATCTATCTGAAACGTGTTATGGATTACTGAACATTAACAAATTATTACTACTGCATGCTTACACTGAATTTTGGCTAATTGTGTTCTTTTGAGTAGTCTATCTTTACGTTATGGCTTTTAAGATAGTAGCCAGAACTGTTAGAAAACAGGACAATTGTTCTTAAATGTGTATGACTTCTTGTGATAGAATGTGATGCATTTATTGCACTCTATATTGGGAAGCATTGTTTGATTAAGGTACATGATTACCTGATACCTCAAACCTTATTTATTATATATAATGGACAAAGAATTGCAAGAAAGAAATTCTTGCTTGGTATATGATAAGGGTTAGGTCCTGCTGTGTTTGCTGAGTTGAAGGTCAATTGCCTTTTGCCTTCCTATCACATCATGGACTTCTTCACATGCATGGGTTTTGGATATTAAGTGAATGATCTACAATATTTCATTGACTAGTGTAACTACTGCTTTATTCAGATGAAAACTTCATGCTACGTCATGATGGACCTGGTGTTTTGTCAATGGCGAATGGTGGGCCTAACACCAATGGGTCTCAATTCTTTATTACCTTCAAGGCTACTCCTCATCTTGATGGGTTTGTTTCTTCTTTCATAATTCTCTTTTTCATTCAGTAATTCTGCACAATATGATTACAACGACAACATGCAGTTTACTTTTTTTGTAACCTGAAAATCAAAATATGCATGCATGTCCTCTTGAACAAGGAAAGTGGTCAATATGCACTAATTATACTTTCAAAAATATTTGGCAACTCATTCTGTGGTGTGATGTTTGCTTCACATCACTTGACAGAAAGCATGTTGTCTTTGGAAAGCTCGTTCAAGGGCGTGAAACGTTGAAGAAGATGGAAAGTGTGGAGACTGAAAAGGACAAGCCTGTTGTGCTGGTGAAGATAGTTAATTGCGGAGAGCTTCCTGATAATAAATCTCATGGAACAATAGTACTCAGTAATGGTATTATACTTGCCTGAAATTAGTACCATAATTAACTTAGCTGGAAGGACATGGTCATGACCAATGGTTTTTCCTGTTTTCACATATTCATTGTCTCTATCCTTTGATTGTCTAATTATTTAACTTAATGACATTGCTTGAAATAATATCATTGTTCGCATGCAGATAAAAAGATAAAGATCAAATCAAAGCGGGAGAAAGATGTTTCTTCTGATTCTGATAGCCTTGAAGAAAGGAGGAAGAGACGACATAAAAAATCTTCAAAATCGAGAAGGAAAAGGAGAAGACATTATGCATCTGCATCTGATAGCTCATTGGACACTGAAACTGAATCAGACTCTGAGAGCGAGTCTGATTCATATTCATCCTCATCTTCTGATGTTAGTTCTTCTTCGAGTGATGATGACAGGCGAAAGAAGAGAAGAAAATCTTCCAAGAAAGATAGACATCGACGTTTAAAAAGGAAGCGGGAGAAAAGGCGTAGGCGGCGTGAGAAAAGAGAAAAACACAAGTCAAGAAGGTATTTAATATTTTGACATGCAGTCTCTTCTCTCTGATTGTACTTGTGTTATTTTTCCTTTTATCCCAGATTATATATTAAAGTAAATAAATATATTTTAAAATAAATAGGAGGTCGAAGGAGAGCTCTACTGATAGTGACAGTGACGGCACAAAGGGAATTGATTCCGAGGATGATCAAGATGACACTCAAAAACTTCAGAAGCCAAAAATCTCCTCTCTTATATCAGGTGCATATCCTGAGTTATCTTCTTTAACTAGGTGGCTCCGGTTTACTCTTTGAATGGCATATATGCTTGTAGTGCTATGCTTAGTAACTTAAATTTTTATACCCCTGACATCCCCGTGATATGAGGGCTGATAGCATTTTATTTTTTTGATGTTGGGGGGATGAGGGTTGGTGTTAAATGTCTTTCTTTTTTGATAGCAGTCCAACTTTGAGCATCTCTTTTTGTCAGTTTTGACTTTTGAAAAAGTAATAAATGGAGTACCACAGGACCAGTGGTTCTTTAAATATAAACATGGATATTTCCTTGAACTATTTGTCACAGCTGACAATCCATCCCCTCTCCTGCCAGATAAAGAAGCCACTGTGTATCAGTCAATGAAGGAAGACGTGGCTGAGCAAATTATAGAAGAAGCACATGACTCACCAAGGGAAAATGGTGAGATGCGGAGCAATGGAATCGAAACAGAGGTCAAACTTGATAAAAATGCAGATAGGCGTCCTGATTTAGGAGCCCGAACGAGTTATTCTAGGTTCTTTTCATTCTTCTACTCACACATCAGTCATTCTTTGTGCTTGCCGATTCCCCAGAACCAGTATTTTGTCTGACATTGATGAGCAGGAGCCGAAGCATTAGCCCCCCTACAAGGGCCTCAAGCAAAAGTATGAGTATTAGTCCCCGAAAGAGTTTGAGCAAGAGCCCAAGTGTAAGTCCCAGGAGACCTGCAAGTAGGAGCCCTCCAGCAAGTTCCAGTCGAAGCCCTTCCGAACCACCAAAGAAGAGAAGCAGCAGCAGCCGAAGCCGCAGCCGAAGCCCCGTAAATCGGAGTGTTAGCAGGAGCCCTGTGAGGTCCCTGCCCAGAAGAAGCCCAAGCCCTGTGAGGGCTCAGCGAAGTGTCAGCAGAAGCTCGGGAAGGTCCCAGCCACTGAGAAATGTCAGTCGTAGTCCATTACGGTCCTCTCGCCTGAGGACAGCAAGCAGAAGTCCAGTGAGGGGTTCATCTAGAAGAAGTCTAAGCAAAAGCCCTCCTTTAAGGACTCGGGTTTGGAGGAGCCCCAGTAGGAGTCCCGTGAAGGTTACTGGCAGGAATGGTCGTAGAAGCTACTCTAGGAGTCTGAGCAAGCCACTTTCACCCAAACGGAGGAGTTTGTCAAGGAGTGTATCACCTGATGGTTCACCCAAGCGTTTGAGGAGGGGACGTGGGTTCAGCGAAAAATACGGCTATGTGCGGAGATACCGCACCCCAAGTCCAGATCGTTCCCCTATAAGAGCACGTCGTTACGGTGGCAGAAATGATCGTGATAGGTAAGAAATAATTGTAGGCATATCACTGATTGAATTCTTTCATACTTTGTCATGCACTGCTACATTTGAGTTGTGTTTGGTTGTTTGAGCAGGTATCCGAGTTACAGAAGCTATCGTGAGCGGTCTCCTATTAGGCGCTATAGAAGCTCCCCAAGGGGTAGGACTCCTCCAAGGTGTGTTCTTATCCATTGTGTTCATGATGTAATTTCTTATGAGAATTTCATATATTTTATGTTTGTCGTCAAACAAACTCTTAATCATCCATGGTTCATGTGTCAATTTGAAATACTAATGGGTACTGTTACATGCAGTCACTTTTAAATGCCATATGAAAAACGTAAAAATATATGCATTCAATTTATACGAGAATGTATTTCATTTAGTATATGAAAGAATGTAATGTGCTTCATAGGCCAAAGTATATACTTCGGAAAAAAAACAAAAATAAAATGTGTCGCATGCAAAAGTGACATTTTTCACTACTGAGTATTTACATTTTTGGGTGGGCAACTGAACCTATTATTATGTTGCGCCTTTGCAACCACTATCCATTCATAATCAAGATGATGATTAAGGATTATGAACACTACATCCTATCTTGGCAATTTGAGTGGACAGTCCTGAAAGATGTAAATGTGTTGATAAACATATCGGCAGGTACAGGAGGAGCCGCAGCCGAAGCCTGTCAAGGAGCCCTATCCGAAGCCGTCCCAGGTACAGCAGGAGCCGATCTCCCCTTGCAGGGAAACCTCGGTCCCGTGACGGTGCACATGACTTGCCCCGCGTGGGGAGGCGCAGATCCCCCTCAAGGAGCCGGAGCCTGTCCAAGTCATCCATGTCTCCATCTCCATCTCCGAAGCGGGTGAGCAAAGATAGGTCCCCATCCCCCTCTCCCTCCGCCAGCAGTGGCCGCAGCAGCAGCAGCAGCAGCCCCCCGCGGGGGAAGGGCCTGGTCTCCTACGGAGACGGCTCTCCAGACTATGCCGGCGAGAAGTGAAAAGGAGGGGACTATAAAAAGAGGAGGTAATGTTGTTTGTCAGTCAGTATTATCTGTATTAATTGTAGGATTGAATCACTTAAGATGGGAGTTTGTGTGACAGAATGTTTTTGTATGTGGGGATATCTGATACTTT
Organism: Acorus calamus; assembly: GCA_030737845.1. Classification (NCBI taxonomy): domain Eukaryota; kingdom Viridiplantae; phylum Streptophyta; class Magnoliopsida; order Acorales; family Acoraceae; genus Acorus; species Acorus calamus. The sequence continues at coordinate 19,644,326 of CM060879.1, read as the reverse complement.
AGACTGTGTGTTGGTTTTAATGCGTTTGTGGATTGTTTAGTAGTTTATACATGGGATATTTTGAAACTAAATTGTGTTAAATAATCAGGATGGCATGTTAGCTCTCAAATAGGGGTTTAACTAATCCATGTTTTTTCTACTAATAGAAAAAAGAGCTAATCCATGTTTAAAAAACTGAACCAGACTTTTGAGAATCAATTACAGGTGTTTAAATTGACAAGTTCCTAAACTTAAAAAAATTCATTTGTCATTTGTTGCAAGAGATTTTGGGCTATATAAAATTTTGAAAGAGGAAATGTTTGTATAATTTTACATTTTTGTAGTTTTGCTAATTGTTAATAGTAATTGATATATTAGGGAGCTGTTACACTCATATCCATTTTCAGCTCCAATTCTAGCCCCATCGATGCATATGCTCCCGTTAACAAGTCATGCTTCGAAAGAATTTTTTTCACATTTTTTATAAATGCATCCATGCGATGCATTGAGGTGTACTATTTTTAAAAAATTTGAAGCATATGTAGATTGGAATTGAGGCTGGAAATTGGGCTATATGTAACATTATCCGATATATTTATATGTATTTGTGGTCCTTAACCCTCTCATTCTTTCAGTTTAATTTTTGAGAAACCTTTCTAGTAGAAGAATATGTGGAATATAATGTCATAGGGAGAGCGGGAATAAGTTTAGAAAATCTGTTTGTTTGTGAGGAATAAGTAATTATAGTTATGTTAGAATAAATATGAATATTTTTAAAAAATTGAATTATCTCATTCAATTGGTGTTAGAGGGTCTAAGATATCACATCATACATACGTGATCATCACTTTTAGATGGGATTTATATTTATTTTTTATGTTTCCAACCCAAAGCCAAACAGAGAGAATAAACTCTCGGAGAGACATCTAATTGAGTTAGTCCATCTTATCTTTTGTTAGGTAGTTGGTTGTTTGTTGTTGGATAGCACAATGAGAATTCCCTCCGTAGGTGAGGCCTATGGTCCTCGGTTGGTCAATCGCGTCGGTCGATCGTTTGTCCGGCCAGCTAAGGCCAGGAACCCCTTGTATAAGTTCAGGTCATCGCGTGCCGTCACGATTTAGTTCCACCAAAGACACGGGTCTTAGGGGTTTATCCCCATTACCGTATCCATAATGCCCAACAAGAAAACTTTTCTCTGAGCATTGGGGTATGACTCCGTAAGTATCCATATATTATTTACATGTTCACAACTTGTTAATAGTCAATTAAATAATAAAATTTTCATTATTATCTTTTTTAGTCAGAGTAATTAAAAAATACAAAGGAAAGTAACTTATTTCGGTATAGTTTTTTTTTTTTTTTGATAGAAATGTAGACATGAGCCTTAATTTGTATTAATTAAGGGAAATCATGCTCAGCAAAGGAAAACTAGTAGATGAGGGGTCTACAAGTTAAAACAAAAAAACAAAGAAAGTTTACCTCTCGATTACAATGTTTCCACCCAACAGAGCAACCCGGCTTGCTCCCACACGATAGAGTCCCAAATCCTTAATAAAATGAAAACCATATCCCACACATTTTTGAGATATATCCTCTCATTTCAAGAAATACAATTATTTTGCGAAAACCATAAAACCCACATGGTAGTCAAAACAAAGGACTGTGATACTTTAGCTTTGATGCTCCTATCCCCTCACGCCCTGAGACATTTGTCAGCTTCCCAGGGACCCTGTAGATCTGAAAAATTCACGGTCAAGCCCGTGGCCAAACTGAGGCACCTCCAAATGAACTTTGCAAGTGTACATTCCACCATCAAATGCACCACTGATTCATCCCCATTGCCGCATATTACACACATACAATCAACCAACGATTCCCAACGGGCTCTATATGCCTTCGTTAAGAGCCGTTATTGATAAACTAACCAAGCAAATAAGCTAACCTTGAGAGGGACCGATACTCTCCAAATTTCTGATGCCTTCGCCGCTGTGGATATGAAAGAGGGATGCTCCCTTCTGTCATAACAGCGAATAACTGTGAAGGGCTCCCACGGTTGAGGACTCCAGATCACGGTATCCACCTCCCAAGCGTCAACCTTGAACTCGTTCAAAACACCAAGAAGCTCCGAGAACTGTTGAATGTCCAACTCACCGAGACGACCACGTAAATGCACATCCTAGTGCCCCCCACCCACCCCCGATTGCCAAAAACGGTTCACCACACCTTCTTTATCACATGTCAGTTGTATCATTCCAGAAGCTCACCAGTCCACCATCCCCAATCTGTCAGCGAATGACATCCATAAACCCTTTAGTAGTGGTCAAAATGTTCCTGCACATACTTGACATTCATGGTGTAAGAGACGGGAAGCACTTGGTCGGATTGCCACACCTATACTGGGCCTCGAACAGCCTACACCAAGATCGATTGCTATTGACCAGTTAACTCCATCTCCATTTGCATAGGGGAGCACAATTCATGTCTGTCAGGTTCAGATTGCCAACCCCCCCCCCCCCCCCCCCCCTTTATTTTTTTGCTACAAACACGATCCCAATGGACTAGATGAACCTTCCTCCTCTCACTATCAAACCCCTGCCATAGAAAGCGCCGACAAATACCATCTAGGAGCTGAAGTACCCCAATCAGAGCCTTGAAAATGGAAAGGTAGAAGATGTGGAGATTAGAGAGGACCGCTTGAATCAGAGTTAGTCGACCGCCCATGCTTTATAACTTCCTTTTCCACCCCTCTAGCCTCTTTTCGAAACGCGACACCAATGGATTCCAGTCGGCTCTTCGGAGGGACCTCTAGATGAAGTGGAAGTCCAAGTAGCCTGGACAGGAAATTTTGGTATAGTACAAGGACTTGAACTAATTGAAACGCATATTTTATGAATGGGCTACATCTGTTAATTGGATGACAATATGATATGATATAAAAAGCAAACTTTGTATTAGGTTCTGTGCATTGACCATTTCAGGGAACTAGATTTGACCAAAAATGTTAGAAACACATGCTGGATACACATGCAATACTATATATATATTTTCTTTTTTGAAAAAATAAAAAATAAGTTAATAGAATCTCATACATTATGATAATACTATATACATAATGCTATCATAGTATACGGAGCTGCAAAACTGAATTGCTGTATCGGTTTGCTCTGTGTATACACCGGCTATTTCTCTAATTATAGAAAAATTAAAAATTGAGGCCCAAAGGATCCACGAAATCTTAGCCGTCCAATGGTATTCCCCCATTAAAATCTCATTCTAAACAAAGAGACGCATTCATACCGTCCATCCCATTTATCTTCAACAAAAGCAACGGTTCAGATCGAATCAACCTCGCCCACCGAATCGCTCCAAAGACATCCCCGGCCGTCCCCACACGTGCGACACTCTCTTTCCTCACGTGCCGGTCACCAACTATAAAACACATCCTTCTGAGCCTCCCCGTGTAAGAGACGAGTGAGAGAGAGAGAGAGAGACGGCGAAAAAAGAGGGAGGGACGACCTGAGAACATTTGAAGACCCAAAAACCACTTCGAACGATGTGGAGGAGACTCGTCGCGTCGCATCATCTCCAAACCCTAACGAGATCCGCCGCCCGGCGATCGGACGGCCCCGCCTTCCACCGGATCCGAGCACTCGCCGCCTCCTCCCTCCACTCCGCCGCCGCCTTCCGCGGCTCCGCCGCCCTCTTCTCCGATGCAGGTAAGTGAAAAACCCTAGCTTTATCGATTCGCTTTCGCTGGCGGTGGTGTTGAATGGTTGTGGTTTTGGGGGGGGGGTGTTGGGGGCAGATGGTGCGTCGTCGGTGGGGAAGAAGAAGTTGGAGGACGTGATGCCGATCGCGACCGGGTTTGAGCGAGAGGAAATCGAGGCCGAGCTTGAGGTGATTGCGTTTGTTTCTTTTTTGCGATTTGGTTTGGTTTGTTGGGCTTTTCGGATCTATTTTTTCTGGCTGTAATTGTTGTTTTTTTGTGCTGTTTTTTTTTATAGGGAAAGAAAAGATTTGATATGGATGCGCCCGTTGGTCCGTTTGGCACCAAGGTCAGTCTTAGTTATTTACTGTTTATTTTCGTGTGATATGGATGTTTGGTCTCTGATTTTGTGGTTTTTTTTCTTTTCATTTTTAGTGAAATTATTTTGGTTCAGTGAGTTTATATTTCGATGTGTTTTTATGTAGATTTGATAATTCGGGGATTTGCTTTCTTTTTTTTGCTTTTTTGGGGGTTTAAATGGCAACTATGGCTACCATGTGGTTGAAATAGCGTTTATAATTTTAGATTTCTATGGGGTTAATCTGTATTAAATGTTTAATGGTTAGTTTATTTCTTCAATTTATCATAATTTGTTACATCATTTGGTGATTAATGAATGTGTTTCAAGTTCTGGTGTGAGATCATTTTTTGATTTGTTTTTTCCCCCCTTTTCTTCATTAAAACATCATTTGGAGTTTTATTGAACAGGTTGAGTTGATTAGTTAACTGCTGATTATTGGCCTAAGCCCCAGTTGCTCCAATTGTGCATTGGGATGACTAGGAAAATAGAGAAACTCAAGGAAAACAACAGATGAATATAGAAAGGAAATAGCAGACTGAAAATCAGCGAAAATGCACATATATAATGGGAAAATAGAGGTAGAAAATGAATCCTTGGTGAAAGTAATTAATGCTTGCAAGGTACTTATATTTTAGTAGCTTTGATTGTTTGTTTAGAAAATAAACTGGAATTGCTGGTTTTGGGTTCATTTGACATAATCGAATGACATTGCCTTAGCCAATTAGTAACCTGGGATCATATCTTGGCTTGTTGAGTTGAATAATTTGACGTGGTTTTTGGCTTACTTGCTGGCTACATTGATAACAAATTACTTTTACTTGATTTGGTCTTTTATGAGAGTCATTGTTTGTTCAGTTGTTTAAAACAGGCACAGGCACAGGCACAATTTCTTTTTTCTTTCAGTTTCTTGACCTTAGTGCATAAAATTTTTATGAACAGTTCAATTATATATATATTTTTAATGTCATGTTTTACCTTCTATAAGGCTAGGATGGACATAGAATGAGTAATATTTTATTTAAGAGGTGGTTGTGAGAAGAGGAGAGCAAAATATTTGTTGCGTGATTGTAAGATTTTGCCCCTTTTTTTGTTTCTTCTTTTCATAACCATGAAAGAATTGCACTGCTATTCAGTGTGTTTCCACTTGCACTGAGGTAAGAAAATAAGTCGAAGGGTTTGTTGTATCACCAGAGACTGGGGAACCAGGTCCTGTTAATTATTTTTGTTATTGAGTGGTTCGAGGTTTGTACATGGCTTGACCTCAAAATAATATTAAAAAAAATGAATTTGAAGTTTCAAAAGGGTTTTAGAGTTGTCTCCTTTTGGAGGAGGGCCTTAGTTTCAAGAGTCGTCAGGGATGCTGGATGAGGAAATCTGCCTTCATTCTCCATATTTCTTTATTTTTGAAAATGTCTTTCGTGACTGTCAGCTTCTGTGACTCTCAAAGTGGAACACAAGCATCGGGAATGCCACTTTTGTTGATTTCATTGTTGTTCTAATTTGTTCTTAATAAGTTTGGTGTATTAGGTATTGTGATATCATGTAAACTTTGGTTGCACCCTGCAGGATGTCACTTTAGTTGCTTTTCCTTAACTGATTTCTTGGCCTGAAATTTTGTGAGAAAAGTCATTAGTCTTTGATTAATGTGAAAGATTGTGATTTTCCCAGTATAGGTTAATATAATTGTTCTTTGAAGCATTGTTGTGCTGCAAGAATGGCCTATAATAGTCTATTGACACCACTGATAACACCTGAATTAGACATTTGTGTTTAAGTGTCAGTTTGTCTTTTTTAAGGGAATGAAATCAGTAAGAGCCATTAACTATGAATGTAGCATGATACTGCACAAGAAAAATTTGTATATCTTTTAATCATTTGAGGTGGGACTATGAGAAAAGGTCATGGTCACTCTAATTTGATGCCATTGACCTCATGACTAGGTTTATAGTTGCAGCTGAGGATTTTTGTTTGTGTTTTTCTGATATGTTAGATGATGAATTGTCATTTACTTGCACATTATATTATCAAAATGAAGTAGCGTCATGTTCATGAATGGTGTCCAAGCTTACACCCACAGAACATTTGAGCAACAAATCATTTTGAAATTGGGTCGAATCAAGGAAAAGTGTACAATAATAACTGATGGGAAACTTGAATTATCTTCAAAAAATTATTCTTATATGTGGTATATATTCTCGTACCCCCCGTTTGGGTGGAACATAAGCAAGGAATAGAGAATAATACATAAGAATAATAAAAAAAAAGTTGTTTGTTTTGCTGGAATAAACTTTGATAGTTATATCTGGATAAGCTAGGATAAGACTTGATAACTATTCTCAGAAAAGGCTGGAATTGCTTATCAGGGCTTATCTATGTCAATTGATAAAAATACCTTTTTTGTCATTTTTTAAAAATTTATTTCATCTAACAATCTCTGCACACATTCCAAAAATTGTCACATTATCATATTACACACACATCTTTCATACTTATTCTCAAACACAAATAATTCATATAGGGGTATAATTGTCATTTAAAAAGTCTTAAATTCGTATCCATCTCTTATCTATCACTTATCCTTACTTTATCAAAGGTGAACCAAACAATAAAAATACTACTTTTACGTTTCCCAATGAGAATAACAGAAAATGCAATCAAACAAAAATTTATCAATTCAACATGGATTGTTATCTATCCCAATATAGCTGCTATCAAGGGTGATGCCACACCCCAAACCGGGGGGAGGGGGGGGGGGGTTAAACATTTCTCTCCCATTGCTAATGCTTTGCTTATGACACTTCTTGGATCAATGCCACAACCATGTTTGATCTAACTCTTGTTAATTTCATATTGTGTCTAATTGATATTACAATGTGGAGTAAAATCCTTTATTATATATCTTTATTTCTGATTGTGATGTATGAGACGTTTTCCCCCCCATGTGATTGTGATATCTGATTGTACTGATAGTAAACATGCCAGTTTGGCTGCCTTACCCATTCCTGCCGATCAGTGTGGTTTTTTTTCTTGATGCTTCCATTGATTGCGTGTAGGAAGCTCCTGCTGTAATCAAGTCTATATATGACAGGAGAATTGTTGGATGCCCTGGTGGAGAAGGCGGTAAGTTTATCTTTTTTTGTTGGTTGTTAATGTGAGATTGAGGTTGAGGACAGAAGTTTATGTACATTAGTATCTTCATTATTATGCATTTATCGTGCAAGTGCAATAACGATGTTGTCTATCCGCAGAGGATGAGCATGACGTTGTGTGGTTTTTGCTGGAGAAGGACAGGCCTCATGAATGTCCTGTGTGCTCTCAATACTTTGTGGTCAGTACAGGCTACTCTATATTATCTTGAACATACATGTGCATGATAGGTGTCTTTCTTTAAAATTTATTTTGTTGAAGAGCTTGGGAGAAATTTATTTGTTTGTTATTGAGTCTCCCAGGTACAGACCAGTATTTACAATATATTGCATTATTGTTCCTATTTGGTGAATCTGTGATTATATATTTGTACTTGTTTTTCCACATCGTCTATTCACCCCAAAATTCAATGCTCTGTACTTGGGCCATTTAGATGTTGCCTCTCATGCGCAGATGACTTGTTAATAGTCATTCTTGCTCAAGAATGTTCATGGTGTTCATAATGACATGAAGTTTGTGAAACTAATTCTCTGAATTGCAATCCCTTTTTTTTTTTTGATTGCTCGTGTGTCAATTACCAAAAATGTTACCTAGCCGATAGTTTTACTTTTAAACATGCTACTTAAGTTTGGGTATCTTGTACTCTGGAAAGGAAGACATCAAATGTGGTATGTGTGGTGGATGTTGTACTCCTAAATAACATATCCCAATTATTTTTATTGAATGTGTCCATTGGCGGAACAGTTTAGGGCGTTCAGAAATCTGAATCATTATGTTTTCTGCAGCTGGAAGTGGTTGGTGAAGGCGGTCCTCGTCCGGAGGAAGGCCATGGTGATGACGACGATGAACATCACTAGAGACAGGTGGATATTGTTTCGCCTCCTGGAATAAAGAGGAATTGGTGAGGCATGATGGTTTCTTCTTCATTGTGATGTACTTTGAACAGTGTTCCCAGTGTTCAATCTGTTGTTCATTGCTCATAGATTTTTGTTCTCTTACAAAGTCCGAGAGAGCGTTTTCGGATGGTGATTTTTGTTTCCTTGTATTCAACCCTCAGGATACCTATAAAGGCTTCTCTATGCATCATCTAATAATCAATGACAACATTCTTTTGCGTATATTTCTTAATGGTTTGTGAGATTCTATTATTTCTCACCAATGATTCTCTTTCTGGTGGATGCAGCCTCCAGTGTCTGTCTATGGATCTGTTTTTGATAATTAATCTAAAAAAAATACAATCCAGACTATAAAAAGAAGGTAATGCCTTATACTGTGGATGTTTTCATTGTTTCTAATATACTCCCAATGTCATTTTTTTGTGTACGCAAGTTCTTTAAATAGGGTCTATGATATTGTTTATGAGACATCTAGTGAACTTATGCTCTCCATATATTATTCTACCAAAAAAAGGACAACCAAATGCATGCAGTTTTTTTTTGATGGTTTCAATGCTTGAAACCATTGGAAACTCCATCCACAATTCCCTCTATACCTCCCACACAGTTTGCATATTGTTCACACATTTTTCTTCAGTTTCCATTGATCCCCTGTTGCCATGCCCCCCTCTCACCAAACCGAAGAGTCGATCAGGGAGTTATTATCCGATGTAATGTCGGACTCCCCTGACACCCAACACCGTGCCCTCCAGATGCTCTCCTCCCTCACAAAGGTCAGCTCCCTCAACCGCAACCTCCTCGCTCAACACCCCGATTCCATCCCCGCCTTCCTTTCCCTCTTGGAATCCTCCTCAGCCACCCCGACCACCCGTGCCCTTGCCCTCTCCATCCTCTTCAACCTCTCCCTCAATCCCAACCTCAAGCGCCCGATCGCCTCCAACCACAACCTCATCCGCCACCTCAACTCCATTATCCTCAACCCGTACTCCTCCCCTCAGTCAAACAAGCTCGCCGCCTCCCTCATATGCAGCCTCGCCATGCTCGACAAGAACAAGGCGGGTTTCGGCATCCTTGGCACGGTGAGCGCCATCATCAAGGCACTTGAGGCAAGCGCCACAAATGCAATCCACCACCTCCTGAGCTCGCTCACCGAGCTGTGCCAGTTTCACGGGAACTGCACTGTGGCGGTCCGGTGTGGCGCGGTGCCTGTCCTGATGAAGATGGTGGGCGGCGCGGCTGATGACCGGTTGGGGTCGTCATTGGCCGTGCTGAGCCTCCTAACGAGGTTCGAGGAGGGGATCGGCGCGATAAGGGGGACAGAAGGGTGGTGGGGATGTTTGTGGAGAGCCTCAAGAGGGGGTGCATGGCGAGCAAAGAGAGCGCGACGGAGATTTTGCTGAGGCTGTTTGAAGAGGAGGAGCTGATGAGGGAGGCGGTGGTGTCGATGCCGGAGTTCCCGACGTTGCTCGCCGACCTCTCGATAAGGGGGTCGGCGAAGGCGAGGGAGAAGGTTGGGGTGTTGATGAGGAAGATGATGGAGGCTGACTTAGATTGTTATGTGGAGGGGAATCCTTTGGTGCACTGATGTCTTGGTGTTTTTAGCTTGGTAGATTTGCTTTGTTTGTCTTCCATGGTTTTTCAAAGGTATGAAATCTCAAAGGTATGAAATCCTTGAATACCAACAGATGCGAAATGCGAAACGGTTTGGTTCGCAAATAGTTTATTCGGGTATAAAATGGTTAAACAAGAATAAATAAAAATGAATTCTGATTTTGCATTTGTCGTCCGTTTCTTTGGTTAAAGTTGGCCTATTGATTGATAAACATGAATAAATTTATATATATATGTTTCTTTTGATATAGCTGTAAGTTTATTTATGAGATGGATAATTATTCTAGTATAAATAAAGAATAAATCACTTTTTGTTTGGTTGTGTTTTCAATAAAGTTTTTGTTGTTTGATTGATAAAGAATAAGTTTTGGATAAAAAATAAAAAAGATACGAATAAAGATTTATTAAAAATAAAAAATTGATATGACATGTAAGCCTACTTATTTAATAGGTATGATCATATGTGATTTTACACGTGATCTCATTTTATCTAATTAAGTAAATTGAGTGAAATAATATAATTTCAATAACTTTTTATCTTATTTTTTCTATTCCTCTCCATCCCCTCCATTCTCCTGTACAAGCTGGGGCTTAGTATGAAGGCTGCTACTCTCTTAAATATGAAACGAAAATGAAAACGGGGGCTTAAAAATCGTCTTCGTTCACATTTTGGTCAACAGTCTCCCCTACACCTGCTGTCTACGGAAGACTATCCTGCTTCCTCGAAGGTGCATGGAAAAATTGGTATCCAGTGTTTTCATGTATGAGAAAATTGATTATGATTTTTTTAATTAAAATATGTTTTAATTCCCATTATAAAAAAAGGTATGTTTTAATCGTTCATGTCGTTAGCTTCGCCTTTCTTTCTTCTTTGTCTTCGTTACGTTTCGTCAATAACGTTTGCAGTGTTGCAGAAAAGCTTCGTTACGTTTCACCATAAGCATTTGCAGTATTGCAGAAAAGCTTTAATCGTTTCTTTTCTTCTTCTATGTCCGTGTCACCGGTTGTCCGTGTGCTTGTCCGCACTCGTCTGGGCTCCTATCCGTACCCATCAACGCCCGTCCATGCCATAATTTGATAAAACTGAAATTTAACTGGGATATATATATATACACAAAAATCCCATAATTTTATATATGTTTCTTTTGATACGGCAGTAAGTTTATTTTAACTTATTTGCAAACAACTATATTCAGTAAGTTTATTTTAACTTATTTGCAAACAAATATATTCTTTTAGCCCCCGTTTGGTAGCGAATAAGTTTGACATAAGTTATTATGAGATAAATAATTATTCTAGTATAATGAAGAATAAATTATTTTTTGTTTGATTGTGTTTTTAATAATTATTGTTTGATTGATAATTAAAATTTTGAATTAAAAAAATAAAAAAGATGTGAATAAAGATTTATTAAAAATAAAAAATTGATTTAACATGTAAGTCTACTAAAATGATTAAAAATTGATTTAACATGTGATTTTATACATGAATTCATTTTGAACTCATTTTATTCAGTTAAATAGACTAGGTAGAATATTATAACTTCAGAAGAATCTAAAATATTAATGTGAGCTTCTTGTCACGTATTCTTGTTTAAATATATCCTCCTGTTTCCTTGTAAATAAATAGCAATCGTCTTCATTCACATTTTGGTCAATAGTTTCACCTACGCTTGCGGTCTACGAAAGACTATCCTGCTTCGTCAAAGGCACGTTGGATAACTTTAGTCTACAAATCAGGCTTTCATTCTGCATTTTGGAGAACAATATTTGTCCACCTCCGAAGAGTGTGACATTTGGGTATCCAGTGACTTTCACTTTTATGTTTTTTTGTTTTTTTGTGGCACACAACTCCATTATGCTTCTTATTGTAACCACATATGTAGGGGCGGCCGTGGGACAGGGGCACAGGGCCACCAAAATAAATGTTTAAGGCCCTCACTAAGAGAGGTTCCTTCTGAATCTTCTGATCAATGAAATTTAAATAAATGAACCTGTGAAATATGCCACATTCTACAATTAAAAGTAGTGAATTAGTTTATCTCAATACACTTTCTCACTTTGTCTAATATTCCCAAATCAAGCCTAAATTTCTTCCCCCACTCCCCTCAATTTTTTTTCTCCAATGTTTCTCTCCAATCCATCTTTCTCTTGGATGATTAATACAATGTTTAAACCTCTTTTAAAGATATTTTTTTTATTTTTATAATTTTCTCATTCCATTAAAATTTATTGTTTTTGTTGCTTTTTATTAATTGCATATGATGATACTGTAGAAGATTTTAATTTAAATGATTGTATAGCATTGCATATCTATTTTATAATTTAAAATAAAATGATGCATAATAATCAAACAATCTAGTTTTTTTTTTGTAAAAAGTTCATCTAGGCCCAACAAAAAAAATTCAATTATGAGGGTCAACCCTGCATATCTAGGCTATCTTCTCTTCCAAGATTTTGTTGTTGCACATCTAGACTACCTTAATTGACTATCTACCTATCCTTAATAAAAATTAGTAACATATGCACATCCTAAATTAGCCAAAGATCGATGTTCGACCAACTACTCCCTTATTGTCAACAAAATTAAGTTATCACAAGTAATTCCCCAACATCAGTTGATTATTCTAATACAAAGGCAGTCAAAGCCCACCTTAGATTGATGAACCATCAATCCATTAGTACCTCCTTCTCTCAACTGTTTGAAGAGGTCCTCACCAAAAACAAAAACTTCATCTGAAGCTAACAAGAAATAATGGAGTCCAACAGATCCAAACTGCTGAGAATCTTCTCGTCGCCGTGCTCGGCCTATTGGTTGTCCTCCTTTTTCTGATCCTCCACCTCTCTAACGCCTTCTTCTACTCCGCTGGCCCCCTCTCCGCCATCATCTTTGGATTTCTCACTTGGGTCATCGCCAAACACTTCATCCACCGAAGCGGGATTTCCGAAACCAAGCTAGCCAAGTTCATCACTGCCGTCTTGATCGTCGTTCTCTTCGCCATGCTCCCCGGTCTTTGGCTCAGCATCGGCGCCCGCAAAACCTTCTACACATACTTCTTCATCGACGTCGCGTTGATTCTCGCGACATCAATTCACTTGTTGCGCGGTCGCGTTGTTTCCCAGCGGAGAAGGGGTACGCGCGCGCAGACCGGTCTCTGGGAGAGCGAGGTCCGCGCGGACTTCAGGAACATGAGGCGGATCGCCGGCCTCCCCGTCGAGTTCAGTTATGCGTCTCTCGAGGCGGCGACGGGAGGCTTTGGTGACCTCCTCGGGAGGGGCGCGTCCGGCGCGGTCTTCAGGGGGGTCCTCGACGACGGCACCCCTGTCGCGGTGAAACGGATCGCGCCCGCCCCGCGCGCGAAGCACGAGTTCCGCTCGGAATTTTCCGCCATCGCCGCCGTCCAGCACGTGAATCTCGCACGCCTCCTCGGGTACTGCGCGGCCGTCCCCGCCACCGCCGCCGCCGCCGACGACGACGACAAAGGGCCCTACTACCTGGTCTACGAGTTCATCCCCAACGGGTCGCTCGACGCGTGGATCTTCCCCGGCGCGTGCGCGCGGGGCGCGTGCCTCTCGTGGGAGATGAGGCGCCGGGTGGCGGTCGACATGGGGCGCTCGCGTACATCCACCACGACTGCCGGTCGCGGATATTGCACCTGGACGTGAAGCCGGAGAACGTGCTCGTCGATGAGGACTTCCGGGCGCGCGTGACTGATTTCGGGCTGTCGAGGCTGATGGGGAGGGAGGAGAGCAGGGTCGTCACCACCGTGCGTGGGACGCGCGGGTACCTCGCGCCCGAGTGGTTCCTCGGGGGCGCGATTTCTGAGAAGTCTGACGTGTACAGTTTCGGGATCGTGCTCCTTGAGATCATCGGGGTGAGGCGGAGCGTGCGCATGATCGACGGCGGGGAGAGGTGGTCCTACTTTCCGTGGCAGGTGAGTGAGTGCGTGAGAGAGGGAAGGGTGATGGAAGTGGTGGATGAGAGGATAGTAGGGGAGGTTGAAGAGCGCGAAGTGAAGGTTTTGATTTATGTGGGGTTGTGGTGTGTGAATGAGAAGCCTGGGCTCAGGCCCACAATGGCCCAAGTCGTCGACATGCTCGAGTTTCGTGTTCCAGTGGATGAGCCTCCGGAGGACACACAAGCAATGATGGCGAACCTCTTTTTGTGGGGTGGATCGTCATCATCTTCGGTTAGTAACCGAGATGGGTCAGTGGGGACTGGAGGGCATTCGACCAAATCGACTAGTTTAGTATCCAACCGAATCGACTGATTTGGTCTCTGTGTCAATCCAGTCGGCCGATGACCATGGGAGCAAAAATCATGTAGGATTGTCACCTGCTTGATAGGGTTGATATATGTTACTTATATATTGCATTTTAATATCTTGTGACACGAAAATTAACTATTCAAATAATGTTTTGATTGCACTTATTATTTTATTTTATTTATGTGTCTCATCAGGGGATGAGACACAAACCCTCGTATAGTATTTTGATCTTCTTTGTTATTTGTGTCCTTTGCAATTTGATCTCACTCATTGCCCGATCTCTTTTTCCTAGTCAATTTGTGTCTCTCGCTACCCGATCTCCCGTTGATTGAATTTTTTTGGTTGAATGAGACTATATGAATGTGTTCATCGAATGTGCTATTATCAAGTGGTTCTGAATGTAAGATGATTGACATCCTTGGTTAATCGTTTTTTATATATAATTTGACACCGCATGTATCCCCATAAAAAAAATGTTAGTTTTGATATTGTAAGTGTCGTCGATGTAAAGATCTGTCGACACACTACAGGTTAACAAATGTCGGATCTTTTTAACACTTCAACTATCAATGCTAGGAACTTATATATGAGACAATATATGAAACATGATAACTGTTGATATTCAACTTGTCAATATATAATTGTCTCACCCGTAGACACCATAGAAACTTGCCACATCAGTCGACACTCTAAGTGTCAAACCTTTGACAGAAACTTAATCAAGGGAACGGGTGCAAATCATATAATTTTAAAAGGATCTTGAGTATCCATATTATCCAATTAAGAGGGTGTGCACACAATATTGAAAGATACAATATTGAAAGATTGAACCCAAGATGTCGGATCCAAACTGGTCTTCAAGCTCTCAGTTTACAGAGTGTCACTCTTTAAATGGTCCCTCCTTGTATCAGTATATATTAAATAATTAATATCCCTAACTTATGCTATATATCCACGTCTTTAACAAGCCAACTATGTCCGTGTTCAACCAACTTGACTCATCTTATTGTCAACTCCAATGTCCCAACAATGTGTTAGAATTTTATTTTATTTTAATTTGTGAAGGTTTAAATTTAACTATACATGTTGTTGCTTTTTTTTTTTATTCACTTTGAATAATGTATTCCGGGGCTTTGCATGTTTCCAAATATTTTGAATGTTAATAATTAGTTACATTATAAATGAATTTGGCCAAGGGATGTTTTAATTAGTTATTAAAGCTTTTGTTGATTACTCTTTTGAAGGGTAGTTATTTAAAACTGCCTTTGAATTGGTTTGATTGTGTGAGTGAAAGCACACTGTGCTTTAGTTTTTCTTTCAAACGGTGATGAGCATGATGAAGTCATATTAGACTAGCTCAATTAGCATGGTTTGTTAAGATTTCTATCTTTTAAATAATATAAATCTCTAAGATATTGTAAATTTTTGTTGCTTCTTTTAATCCTACAACAAAGACCAAACTTTTGCATGTGGTTTCCATCCCCCTAAAAGGTTAGGCAAGCTCTGCCATTGCTGGAAAGAACACATGCTTCACTTCGTTCGCCTTGCTCGCCTTGCTTCGTTCAGTCCATCCTTTCTCGGCTTATCTTTTAAAGATTCTCCTGGGACACTCGCAGGTGTAGCGACCCCACCGTGTGCAGTTGCAGAAGAAGCAAAACCGAGGTGCGACCAATCAAGGTGCGAAGCGAACAGTGTAAAGAGCTTCTGCTGTTTATTGCTCAAATATGCTCCTTCGTCTCGCTCCTTTTTAGCAGGGTTCGCACCTGACGCCACCTTTTGGCTGGGTTTGACTAAGAAGTGGGTGTGTAGACCAAAGCGACGTGTGTAGACTAAATAAGATTCACCATGTAATCTAAATAAAAGAAAAATATTTAACATACCAACAAAAAGAGAAAGATGAGAGAGGAGAGAAATAGAGACTCTTTCTGCATTTTTTATATTTTTAAGAATATAATGCAAGCCTATGTTTACAGTCAACAAAAGAAATAATAAGATTGTGGGGATTTGATTTTACCAATCATTTAGGATAAAGATAAATGGAAATTATCTATAGTGGTCATCTGTATTTACAGCACCTCAATAAAGAGAACCAGTTCCACGGGCGGAGCTACATGGGGCCCAGTGGAGGTAGTTTCCCCCACTGGCCCACCGCCCACTCACCTTTTTATCTAGTTTTTTTTTTTTTTTTTGAGAGAATGGTAGACATCCGCCCTTAAATATATTAAGAGAGTGCCCAACAAGGAAACAAAAGAAATGATGAAACCAGGAAGAGGAGAACTCTACCGGGGTGTCATCCAATACAACTCATCCTATTCTATGATTACAAACCCCCCCCCCCCCCCTTATACAAAACACTTTTTGCCCCGATACAATACACCCCCCAATCCTTGATGAAGCGAACCACCATCTCCCATACATTGTCGATGTAGATCAGTGTTCCACAAAAGAGGAGATGGTTTTTAGCTAGCCATAATGCCATGTCATAGTCAATATGTAGGTTTGCACCATTTCGCCCTGACGCTTTTGTCACCCCTAACATGCAATTTGCGCCCTGCTTTCCATAGGTCCTCCAAGGTGGAGAATCGGTCATCAAAATCAATAGTAGATTTGAGGCGGCCCCAAGCTTGGCACACAAAGGGACACTCAAATCATAAGATGAACAATTAAGTCGTGTCTGCAGTGGGCGCCCACTTTGACCTATAGACTCTGTTAAGCAATCTTTGCTAGTACAATATCCAAAGAAATACCTTCACCTTGGGAGGAACCTTCACCTTCCAAATAGCATGCGCTTTCGGAGCTGTAGCCGCCACAATAGGATAGTTCCGCCTCCACCAGTCATAACAATCCTTCTCATGAGGAATCCACACAGCACCTTCACCTTGTTGTTGTTGTTGTGTTTTAGAATAGGTGATTTTTTAAAAAAATTTAACTGATACAAAATATAAACACTATTTTTTACAACTTCGGCTGTCCCAGTCACGTTTTTTAGCTAGTTGTAAAGTTGGGGTTAAAAATGGGTGATTTTGATTTTCAATTGGTTAAGTGTTACACGCATCAGTGTAAATGTTGCCTAAATAATTTATTTTTATTTATGGGTGGTATTTAGTTTCTATTATTGTTTCTTAATTTTTAAACATTGAAGAATCTTATTTAATTAATTCTTACACCCACATCTACATGAAATGTTCATCACCCTAGTATTTTTTTTAATCAACTCTTTATATATTAACAATAACATAATAATGAATAATGGTTAGTATACTTTTTTACCTGTCCTTTGTTTTGCTTTGTTGCTTTTATTTTCTTATTATTTCTCTCTCTTCCTCTCACCTCCTTCGGGCATGTTTCTATTTTGTAATTCTTTTTTCAAAAAAAATGTCTACCATTTCACTAAAAAATAGTGTACGATGGTGATTATACTTTTAGATGGATATCCATTAAATTTTTATGGGTACTGTTGTCCTGATTTACAAAAACTATACAAAAGGATGATGTGTATTATATGATGTGTATTATATGTCCTCTTTTAACTTATTTTTCAGCTTAATTAACTTGAATGTTTGTTGATTTGACCTCAATTTTGTATCAGATAATAATAATATTTGATTTTTAGATTTTTTTTTCTCTTCCTTGCTTCCTTTCTTTCTGATATATGTATATAGTAAACAAGAAAAGTCTTTCAATCACTTTTTCTGGTCTCTCTTTCTCAACCTAGGAATACAAAATAACACTATCATTTTCATACATAATTATTGTCATTTTTGAATAATTATAAAAGATGTATTAGCTTTTTTATTTTATTGTTATTTCATATGCACCTTGTAATCCTGGATTTTTTATATTAGCTGATGTGGTCGACAGTGGATCTCTCCCCGATCAGACAAATGGGGTGCGGTCCTTGATCTGGGGGATTCAATTATATTTGTGGGATTTGGAGAATCAATCATTAATGGCTTCAAATCAAATATATAATATGAGATAAGGTCACAAATTCTGGCTTAGAAATATATTGGTCATCGGATAAATATGGGCTGATGGGCCGGATTCATGGGTTGTGGGCCTTCATTAATCGGATAATGGGCCATGGACACATAGAGCATTATTATTGGACTCAGAAAATGACTTCTATAGTTTATAGAAGAAAAGTTAAAATATTTATCTCTATAAATACGCCATGAAGAATGAATGGTGCGTCTAACCCCACTAGCCATTTTGCCCTCCCCCCCAACCACCCAAATAATAAAACATAACATACGTGTTCTTTTTTTTATCATTAACCCCACCAATCAACCCCTCCCCACCAACTCAAAAATATGGGAGTGCCATCCCCACCAACTGAATGAAAATAAAACCCTTAAACACACGCCCTCTCTCTCCTCGCGCATTTTATCCACCCTCGACCGCAATGTCCGCCATCGACATCCCCGGCCTGGCATTGTACTTCCTCCGGAGACACCCCAGAGATCTTCCGGGAAATCCTCATTAATTCTCACGAGTGCAGATCGATGCTTTAACCTGAAAAAACCTCTCGACATACCTTCTGTCGACCTGGGGAAAAGCGGTCGACAGAAACCCTGTCGATACTCCAAACATAACAAAAAATATTTTGTCAATCTTCTCGACAGACATTCCGTCGACCTGGGACTTATATGGCGACTGCGAGCCTGTCGATTACCCAAACTCAGTTGACCTGGGGAGCATTGATCAACTCTGCCTTTGTTGATTTAATTTTTAGAAGCTCAAGAAGCAACACACTTTACCACCACTTGTAAATATTATTATGATTTGGTTACTCTACCTTCAATGAATTAAAAAAAAGCCACCAAAATGTATCCATAAAGAATGCATGGTTCATGTTGAATTTAATTATCTAGATGATATCTGTCAACTCTCTTTTACAACATTCAACAGTTGATTTGTCAACCTGATTGAGCTTGCTCGATCGTAGAGGTGTCGAACCACATATTCAAAAAACATGGATACCATTCTCACCATAACCTATGGTTTTAAACAACTCTCCCTCACTAAACCAAACACCCAATGAAGGAAATAAATAAATATAGTCTTTTTTTCATTTGCTCCGTCTTCATCAGTCGAACATTTGAAGACAATGCACCCATCGAAGACAATGCACCCATTATCCAATTCAATCGGGTTGACTAAAACCCACTCGACCACACATTAACCCAATTGACGACAGTCTTGTCGGTCCCAAGTATCGACCCGCTTTGGCACACCTAGTAGACATGACAATTTAAGCGACAGAAACTCTTTGGGGATATCTATCGAACACCTTGTGCGCGAGATCAATCAAACCCAATTTACAATACACACCCGCCAAGCAAATGTTGACAACAACTGATTCGAAGCGCTTCTTTACGATGTGGGCGTGTAGAGGACGAGGCGAAGATCGCCCGCGATGAGGGAGGCGTCAAGGACCGATCGGAGGGTCAATTTGTCGGATTCGGATGGTTGGAGGAGCATTTGTTGAAAGAGGTGGAGGCTGCGATGGGCTGGCCGTGGCGGAGGCAAGCGGAGAGGGAGGCCCAAGCCTATGACGAGGCCAGACTCCTCCACAGCGGCGGCGATGCGGCAGATCTGATTGGGATCTGTCGGAGAGAAGAGGAGAAGAGAGAGGAAAAGAAATCGGTGGGCTTAGGTGTTTTTATGTTTTGATTATATAGATTGGTGGGTTTATGGATAATAAATATTTAAGGTGGTGAATTTAGATACCTGGTGGGAAAAGAAAAATATCCGGTGGGGATAGACGCACCCAAGAATGAATACCATGGGTTTGATAATGTAGAGATCCAAGAAGGTTAAGGCAAGTAAGAGAGAGCAATAACTATGTTACATAGTCAGTGAGTTTTTTTTTATTGATAAGTATTTTTTTGGTTATCAAATATTTCCCTATTAGCAAGCTCTTATTAATCTCTATTATTGAGTCTAACCCCCCGTTTATGGTGTCACATAAGGATATTCGCCCTTGATAGCTATACTGAGATAGATAATAATCCATGGTGAATAGATAAATTTTATTTGGTTGTCTTTTCTGTTATTCTCATTGGAAAACGTAAAATTGATCTTTTTGTTGTTTGGTTCACCTTGGATAAAGTAAGAATAAGTTGTATATAAAAGATGGATAAGAGTTTATGGTTTTTTAAATGACAATTATACCTCTGCACAAATTATTTGTGTTTGGGAATAAGTATGAGAGATGTGTGTGTGATATGATAGTTTTTGTAATGTATGCAAAGAGTGTTAGATAAGATAATTTTTTTCAAATGACAGATAAGAGTAATTTTATTTATTGGTATAGATAAGCCCTAATAAGAAATTCTAGCTTTTTCTAATAATAGTTATCAGGTTTTATCCTAGTTTATCCAGACATAGCCATCAAAGTTTATTATAACAAAACAAACAATTATTTTTTTACTATTCTCTTGTGGTCTTCTCTATTCCATGCTTATGTTCCACCCCAAACGGGTGGTTAATGTATCCGTATTCTCATTTTTTTTACTCTTAAATTGTGTTTTTTCGTGTGATGTGTTTTTTGTGGGATAGTTGATGGCTTCCGCAGATATATTCCCAACAATATAATTGCATCCATTATAATATTGCTTCTGCTAACTGTTTGAAGAGGTCCTCACTGTCACTGAAAACAAAAACTTCTACTGAAGCCACACAAATTAGTAACGAATGCCAATTATTGCTTCTGCCAACTGTTTGAAGAGGTCCTCAATAAGCCAATGATGTTCCACCAACTACTCACTTATTGTCAACTCAAATTAAGTTATCACAAGTAACCCCTCAACATCAGTTGATTATTTTTATAAAAAGGCAGTTATGACCTACCTTAGATGTTCGTTACATGATGATGATCCATCAATAATACATTAGTACCCCCTTCTGTCAACTGTTTGAAAAGGTCCTCATTGAAAACCAAAACTTCATCTGAGCCATAACAAGAACTAATGGAGTCCAACAGATCAAAACTGCTGACAATCTTCTTCGTCGCCGTGCTCGGCCTATTGGTTGTCCTCCTTTTTCTGATCCTCCACCTCTCCCACGCCTTCTTCTACTCCGCCGGCCCCCTCTCCGCTTGGAATTCTCACTTGGGTCATCGCCAAACACTTCATCCACCGAAGCGGGATTTCCGAAACCAAGCTAGCCAAGTTCATCACTGCCGTCTTGATCATCGTCCTCTTCGCCATTGTCCCCGGTCTTTGGCTCAGCATTGGCGTCCGCAAAACCTTCTACACATACTTCTTTATCGACGTCGCGTTGATTCTCGCGACATCAATTCACTTGTTGCGCGGTCGCGTTGTTTCTCAGCAGAGAAGTGGTACGCGCGCGCAGACCGGTCTCTGGGAGAGCGACGTCCGCGCGGACTTCAGGAACATGAAGCGGGTCGCCGGCCTCCCCGTCGAGTTCAGTTACGCGTCTCTCGAGGCGGCGACGGGAGGCTTTGGTGACCTCCTCGGGAGGGGCGCGTCCGGCGCGGTCTTCAGGGGGATCCTCGACGACGGCACCCCCGTCGCGGTGAAACGCATCGCGCCCGCCCCGCGCGCGCGGCACGAGTTCCGCTCGCAATTCTCCGCCATCGCCGCCGTCCAGCACGTGAATCTCGCACGCCTCCTCGGGTACTGCGCGGCCGTCCCTGCCGATGACGACGACGAAGGGCCCTACTACCTGGTCTACGAATTTGTCCCCAACGGGTCGCTCGACGCGTGGATCTTCCCCGGCACGCGCGCGCGGGGCGCGTGCCTCTCGTGGGAGACGAGGCGCCGGGTGGCGGTCGACATGGCGAGGGCGCTCGCGTACATCCACCATGACTGCCGGTCGCGGATATTGCACCTGGACGTGAAGCCGGAGAACGTGCTCCTCGACGAGGACTTCCGGGCGCGCGTGACTGATTTTGGGCTGTCGAGGCTGATGGGGAGGGAGGAGAGCAGGGTCGTCACCACCGTGCGCGGGACGCGCGGGTACCTCGCGCCTGAGTGGTTCCTCGAGGGCGCGATTTCTGAGAAGTCTGACGTGTACAGCTTCGGGATCGTGCTCCTCGAGATCATCGGGGGGAGGCGGAGCGTGCGCATGATCGACGGCGGGGAGAAGTGGTCCTACTTTCCGAGGCAGGTGAGTGAGTGCGTGAGAGAGGGGAGGGTGATGGGAGTGGTGGATGAGAGGATAGTAGGGGAGGTTGAAGAGCAGGAAGTGAAGGTTTTGATTTATGTGGGGTTGTGGTGTGTGAATGAGAAGCCTGGGCTCAGGCCCACAATGGCCCAAGTCGTCGACATGCTCGAGTTTCGTGTTCCGGTGGATGAGCCTCCGGAGGACACACAGGCGATGATGGCGAACCTCTTTTTGGGGGGTGGATCGTCATCATCTTCAGTTAGTAACCGAGATGGGTTAGTGGGGACTGGAGGGTATTCGACCAGTTTAGTATCTGAGTCAATAAGGACCGGAGGGTATCCAACCGAATCGACCGATTCGGTCTCCGTGTCAATCCAGTCGGGTCGATGACCGTGGGAGCAAAATCATGAAGGATTGTCTCTCACTTGATGGGGTTGGTGTATGCTACTTATATTTTGCATCATCATCTCTTATGACACGAAAATTAAATATCCAAATAATATTTTGATTGCACCTGTTATTTTGTTTTATTTTTGTGTCTCATCAGGGGATGAAACACTCAATCCCTTGTGTAGTATTCTGATCTCCCTTGTTATTTGTGTCCTTTGCATTTTGATCTCACTCATTGCCCGATCTCTTTTTCCTCATCAATTTATGTCCCCCGCTACCCGATCTCCCCTTGATTGAATTTTTTGGTTGAATGAGACTATATGAATGTGTTCAACGAATGTGCTACTTGTGAGTCATTATTAGAAGAATATTATGTCTTTATTATTATTATTATTATTATTATTATTATTATTATTATAAGTTTTCTAGTTTTCATATTTTTCTTTTCTAATATTTTAGGTGTTCCTTTATATATGTATAAATAGAGAATTTCGTTTCTCTAATACAATAACAAGAATTTCATTTCCTTATTATAACACTACTATCAGGTGGTTCTGAATGTCGGATGATTGGCATTCTTGATTAATAGTTTTTCATATTTAATTTGACACTGCTTGTATCCCCATAAAAAAAAATGTTAGTTTTGATGTTTTTAAGTGTCGACTATGTAGAGATCTATCGACACACTACAGGTCAACAAATGTCAGATTTTTTAATACTTCAATTGTCAATGCTAGCAGCTTATATATGAGACAATATATGTAACATGATAACTGTTGATATTTAGCTTGTCAATATATAGTTGTCTAACCCGTAGACACCGTAGACACTTGCCACATCAGTTGATACTCTAAATGTCAAACCTTTGACAGAAACTTAATGAAGGGAACGGGTGCAAATCCATAATTTTAAATGGATCTTGAGTATCCATATTATCCATTTAAGTGGGTGTGTGCACGAAATATCAAATAAAAAGTCTCAAGATTGAACCCAAGATGTCGGATCCTCAATCCGAGCTGGTCTTTAAATGGTTTACAGAGTTTCACAATCATTACATTCCAAAGTCACTCTTTAAATGGCCCTACTACCTGGTCTACGAGTTCGTCCCCAACGGGTCGCTCGACGCGCGGATCTTCCCCGGCGCGCGCGCGCGGGGCGCGTGCCTGTCGTGGGAGATGAGACGCCGGGTCGCGGTCGATGTGGCGAAGGCGCTCGCGTACATCCACCACGACTGCCGGTCGCGGATATTGCACCTGGACGTGAAGCCAGAGAACGTGCTCCTCGACGGGGAGTTCCGGGCGGGCGTGACAGATTTCGTGCTTCTCTTGATTGATTGAATGTATTGATTTTGAATGAAAATTGTGATTAATGGGACTATATGAATGAGAATCCTGGGCTCAAGCCCACCATGGCCCAGATCATCGACATGCTCAACTAGGCCCCACCCATGGAAGGGCCCCAATCAAATACTACCACCAATAGTCCAATATTATGCAGGAAAATGATTCATTCAGTCACATTCACCAACCAAAACTCAGACCTCAAGTGTTTTCATTTTTTTTTAAATAGTAAACATCATCTAATGAGGTATATGTTTTAATAAAAAAAATGCATATCGTTCAATTTCAAATTGAATGAACTCATTTTTAACAAGTGTAAGAAAAAAATTCAATGAGGTATATACATCATCTAATGAGGTATATGCTTAATTAAATCTGTAACGAGGTATATAGTCTGTGTTTTGGATTGAGAATAAAACCGAGTGTAGCAGCACTTACTATGTACTGCATGTTTTATCATTTATGAGCCCCAATGTGCCCTGACCCAATGAATCTTGCTGTTTTAAGTTTCAACACATTTAGGCCCCAAAAGACAAGAAAAAATTGCAATCAACCTCACCCATTCAATAACTATAAATATTTATACATAATTAAAATTTTAAAATCTCTTTCTAAAAGGTCAATAGTCACATTCTTTAATTAGCCTAACCTAATGTTTATTTTTTTTCTCCCCATTTTGATCTCTCTCATAATCTCTCTTTCATAGTCTCTCTCTCTCTCTCTCTCTCTCTCTCTCTCAAGTTTCAACCATTACAAAGTCAAATTATCAAAATATAAAGATTTTACAATAAATTAATCTTCATTATAAGGTATGTAAGCCCCCTTTTTAATTTTTTTTTTTTAGTTCTTGGATATATATATTTTTATATAATTATATTCACATATTTTTGCTAATTAAAGATGAAATTAAAAAGTTAAGCATGAAAATCTTATTTTTTTTTAGATGACTAAAAATATCTAATTACTCACACATGTTTTTTTTATAGAAGAGGGGACAAACAAAATAAGCATGATCCATGAGGTGTAACCTATTTTTTAATATTTAAGACTTCTACTAGAAAATGACAATTTATTGAGTTATATTTAAAGAAGATGAATTTTTTTTTTGTGATAAGGCCCCGTTTTAAAGATCGCTTAGAATTTTACTCAAATTTTCAAATTTCAGGGCCAGACCTAATCCTAGTATCTGTATATATTAAACTAATTAATATCCCTAACTTAATAAGCCAACTATATGTCTATGTTCCACCAACTTGACTCACCTTATTGTCAACTCCAATGTCCCAAACATTGTAATTGAATACCATCTGCATGGAAACACATAGACCATCAAAATTTTATCAAACATTATCTCACAACATAATTTGATTTTATCCGTGTAGTTAGTCGTACCTATGTTAAGGATAAGTCATGGATTCGAGTCTTATATAAAATCACGGGAGGTTCCTCTATCATTAATAAAAAATAAAAAATTGGAGCACTCTTGATTTTTTTAGATATTTTTTTAATAAAATAAAAATTTTTTCAGAAATTCTATATGAATAGTTTTTTATATCTATTCTTATTGAAATACAATTTTTTTAGGATTAAACAGTAAGTCTATTCTTATGAAACAAGCGGAGCTAAAAAAAATGTCTTCAATCGCCAACCATATTTGAAACCGGGATGGTCTTCAGGACATTGGTTCAGATAATTTCATTTTCATCACATTCCAAGTCTTCATTAAATGGTCCCTCATACATTAAAATAATGGGAGAAATGCATGTAACTCCCTCAAAGATGGCGAATATTCATAACCCTCATTTTTTTTGAAAATCCATATAACCCCTTGATTTTATGACTTTAATGGATATACCCCCTTGCCGTTAACGGTCTAAAACTAGTGTAGTTAAGTTAATCACATATGGTTGATTATCGTATTACCACCTCTGTTTAACCACAAATAGCCCGACTATTTCACCCAAACCATTTTTTTTATATATCAAAACAAGTTGAATGCTCACATTTCCAGTCCTCCACAATCCCAATGGTTGAAAAGGGGGTGGATATACCCACACCTTGCAATGAGAAACCCACACCAAATTAAACATTAAAAATTCAGTTTGTTGTTCTTTTGAAATAGGAGAAGCCTACCCCACCTACCCCACCCCATTGTTAAAGACCCCACCCGGTAGACTTTTAACCCCATGAATTTCTATGTATTGACCCAACCCAACCCAACCCAAAATCAAATACAAGAAACCCAAAACCCCTCATTCGTGCCTCTCTTTCCCATGCGCTCTCTCCTACCCGAGTCAGCCGACCCCTTCTTCGGTGAGTTTCATTGCTGTCGTTTCTATCCACCTTCACAGGCGATCTCTCCAGCAAATTCCTATTCGTTTGCACTTGGATTTTTTTGACAAATCTTATATTTTGATTTGGATTTTTGGAAAGTCTTGCAAAAGCTGTATATGTTTCCTATTTTGTATAAATGGTAGATATAGATAATTTGTATAGATCTTGTATAGTTAAGATTCATTTTGTAAGTCTTATATTGTAAGGATTGACATGGACTGTTTTATAGATCTTGCGTATTCAAAGTTACATTTTGGAAATGGTGAAAGGCTAGTTGAATGCTACATTATGTAAATGGAGAAAGGCTAGTTGAATATTACATTTTGTTTAAATCACTTTTTTTTATTTTGTGGTCTTTCATCATTTTGGAGAACCTTTGCAAAGTTCTGGATCTAGTTCAACTGTCTATAATTGTCTAAAACTTACATGTTCAACCAGAGTTTGTCGTAGTTATAAGATTATGGTTGACTCAAATCAGTCGGACGGGTTCTAGAACTGTTTTGGTCCATTCTAAACCTGGTTCAAATGACTTTGGTCGTCCTAAATGGCCCAAGGCACCTCATATCGTCATCTATAAAATGTCACATACCGTCATCCATAAAATGTCAGGATTGACTGTGATTTTCCAAATGAGTTCCACAAGCTTCACTCCTTGCTGACCATAGTTTGATTGTCTAGTTATTTTCAACATCCCAGTTCAACCAACGCCAGTCGTCTGGTTAAAGTGAAGATCGATTGACTTGGGTCGAATGACATGAAATCATAAACATATGTCATATGTGGGAACAATCAACATTATCAATCCAAACTAAACAAGCAAAAGAATTAGGAATTAAGGATTACTAAGCAAAAACCCATACAATAAAACATATTTCCACTTCTCCACATATAACACTAACAAAACAGGGAATTCGTTCCATAAATTAAAAAACCCACAGTCCAATATACAAAACAGAACCAACAAAAATATAAAAAAATAAAAATCCTTGCAGCCTTTTATTGGGGGGGGGGGGGGGGGGGGAGGGGGGTTCAGCGATCGAACATGAGCGGTCTCCATCATATTCACCATGGATTCACCACCTATGAGAGAGAGAGAGAGAGAGAGAGAGAGAGAGGTGAGTGTGATTTGTAAAATGGATGGGGTGGGTTTCCACTGTGAGGTTTCATGTATATATTGAGGTGTGGGTTTAGAGATTTATAAAAAAAAAAAAGCGTGGGATGGATCGGATAATGGTGTGGGTTTCTTGATATATGGTGTGAGTGTAATCGCCCCCGGTTGAAAATAGGACCATTGGGAGGAAGAAGACTTTGATAATTTGATTCAATGATTTTGTGTAAGCAGAGATATTTTAGTTATTTGCAAAGTTCTTTTTGAAGTTTGTTAAATATCAAGGGGTTAAATGAATGTGTTTTCAAGCCAGCGTTAAATCACGGAATATTCTAAAAATATTCTTCAAATATAGATAGTAATTTAATTAAGGAGATATATGCTTAATCACTATAAAAAATCAAAGGGTTATGTGGATTTTTAGAAAAATAAAAGATTGACATGGATATTCGTAAACTTTGAGGGGGCTATATCGTTTTTTTCCAAAAATAATATGCTTAATTGATGATATATGCACACAACCCCAATAAGTCAAATGACGATTCCACCAATTATTCAACTTATTGTGAACAATCTCCCAACATGTTAACTGAAATACCATCGGCAAAGGAACACACAGATTTCATCAAACACAATCTCTCAACCTCAATTAAACCTTTTTTTTCGATTTTTGCATATATACCCTTAAAAAAATTATATATTGTCAAAATACAAGATAAAACTCTATTACAATCAATACCCCTCTAAAAGCCCTTCAAAAGTATAGGTACAATATTGTAACTTGAACAGGTTGAACCCGACCTAACCAGACTTTTGGATGGATTTTGGGTTGAGGTTTTAGCATCCGAGCTCAACTCGAACCCGAATCCGAGGAACTCGAAGCTACTTTGGGTTGACGGTTCATGTAACCTAAACCCAAAATAATGGGTGATAAATTTAAATGTTATGGGAATATAACAGTTGTATAATTTGTTATATAATTTATTTTTACATAAAATCTATAAATTCTTTCGTATAATATATTTATTTTCTAAATAAAAATGTTACTCATTTTTACATTTCTTATTTCTTTCATGTGAAGCATTGTCTATTGCATAGGTCTAATTGTTTAAAATGACAAAATTTAAGTCATACACGAATCCAACTCGAGTCCAATCCAAACCCAACCCAATCTGAATGAAACCCGAACCTGAACCTGAACCAAACCCAATGGTTTAGGTTCGGGTTGAGTCTCTCAGGTTAAGGTGTCAAGTTATTTGGGCTTGTTGAGATGACTTCTTCCAATTTTGGGTTCTGTTTGGGTTGAGTTCCAATCCGACCCAACCCATCTGAGTTGTACTCCTACTCAAAAGGACATTCATGCAATATTAAATAATTTTGAAGGGTATTATTAAAAATAGTATTTTATGAGAAACATTTTTAACAAAACTAGATTATTTGAGAGGTACATACCAAAAACCCTTTCTTTTAATTCCAAAGCGATAACTGATAAATAGTACTCCCTTCAGTAAGCCATGACAAGAACTAATTAGCTCTAATTAAATGAAGTCCAATAGATTAAAACTTCTCGCAACATTCATCATCACCACATCCTCTCTATTGATCATCCTTCTTTTCTCATTCCTCCGCCTCTCCAATGCCTTCTTCCACGCCGCCGGCGCACCGTCCCTCTTCATCTTCTCAATTCTCACTTGGGCCTTTGCAGAATGCCTCATCAACCATTTCAGGTTCTCCAAACCCAAGTTATTAAAGATCATCACCGTCGTCTTCATCGTCTTGATCATGCTCTCAGTCATTTCACTTTGGACTAACATCGGCCCCCGCATAACCTTCTCCGCCATCTTAATCATCGACGTCGTGTTACTTCTTGCGAGATCGATTCAATTGTTTCACGGCTACGTTGTTTCCCGTCGCCGGCCGAGAGTGATGTGCGCGCGCATGAGTCCCGAGGAGACCGAGGTCCGCATCGACTACAGTGAGGCGGGCCGCGGGTCTCCCTGTCGATTTCAGTTACGCGTCTCTCGAGGCGGCGACGGGTGGCTTTAGTGACCT
This sequence comes from Acorus calamus, assembly GCA_030737845.1. Taxonomy (NCBI): domain Eukaryota; kingdom Viridiplantae; phylum Streptophyta; class Magnoliopsida; order Acorales; family Acoraceae; genus Acorus; species Acorus calamus. Next base: position 19,615,002 of record CM060879.1, on the reverse strand, counting down.
CGTCGGGAGGGGCGCGTCCGGCGCGGTCTTCAAGGGGGTGCTCGAAGACGGAACACCCGTCGCGGTGAAGCGCATCGCGCCCGCGCCGCGCGCGCAGCACGAGTTCCGCGCGGAGTTCTCCGCTGTCGCCGCTGTCCAGCACATGAACCTCGCGCGCCTCCTCGGCTACTGCGCGGCCACTGCAGACGACGGGCCCAATTATCTGGTATATGAATTCATCCCCAACGGGTCACTCAACGCATGGATCTTCCCCGGGGCACGCGCGGGCGGCGCGTGCCTGTCGTGGGCGAGGAGGCAAAGTGTGGCGGTCGACGTGGCGAGGGCGCTTGCATACATGCACCACGACTGTCGGTCTCGGATACTGCACCTGGACGTGAAGCCGGAGAACGTGCTCCTCGACGGGGACTTCCGCGCGCGCGTGACAGACTTTGGGCTTTCGAGGCTGATAGGGAGGGAGGAGAGCCGAGTCATCACGACCGTGCGTGGAACGCGCGGGTACCTCGCGCCCGAGTGGTTCCTCGAGGGTGCGATTTCCGAGAAATCGGACGTGTACAGCTTTGGGATCGCGCTCCTCGAGATAGTCGGGGGGAGGCGGTGCGTGCGCAGGATCGATGATGGTGGGGAGAGGTGGTCCTACTTTCCGAGGCGGGTGAGCGAGTGCGTGAGGGAGGGGAGGGTGATGGGAGTGGTGGATGAGAGGATAGTAGGGGAGGTTGAAGAGCAGGAAGTGAAGGTTTTTATATATGTTGGCCTGTGGTGTGTGAATGAGAAGCCTGGGCTCAGGCCCACAATGGCCCAGGTTGTTGACATGCTCGAGTTTTGGGTTCCGGTGGACGAGCCACCGGAGGACACGCAGGCCTTGATGGCAAACCTCTTTACGAGCGGTTCATCTTCATCTTCGGCTAGCAACCGAGATGGATCAACGGGGACAATAGGAGGGTATCCGACCGAATCGACTGGATCAATCTCCGTGTCGACCCAATAGGACCAATGTCTTAGATGATCTAAATATACTAATTCTCTTACATGAGAAAGACCATCCGTAGAGTGTTGATCACGTGTGATCTTTAGGATCAGCTTATCATAACCAATTTCTGACAATTGGTTACAACCACTGTGTTAAAGAATATTTCATGGGCTTTCTATTGTCTCGCCGATCTAGACTCTATGCTTTTGTTCAGGTCGGACAGGAGCTATGCCCCTATTCATCCAAGTCTGGTCGAGAGTCTAACCAGACTATTTATTGGTCCGACCTGAGATGGTGTCATGTTTTATGGCAGAAGTGATGGCCAAAGCGGTGTGACTTTTTAAACGGTTCTTCTTATCGGATTGTATTATCAACTTTGATAGGCTTTTTTGACGAACCCATTTAATATAAAATTTTTATTTTATTAGGATTGATTTCTACACCTTTATTCATTATTTCGGTGTGAAAATTTTAACTTCTAGGGATATAATTATATATTTTTAGAATAATCATAAATTCAAAAATAACTTTTATTTCTATACAAAGGACATCTATACCGTTCTTGCATTTAAATTTCTACTAGGACTATTTCGAAAGTTAAATCATTCCTTTCAAATGAATATCTATGCGTCACCATTTAGATCATATCTGTCCCATCAATTTAGTCAATGCTGAACGGGAGACTGTGACATATCTAAACTTTAAATAAATGAATATTTATTTGTAAATCTATGTAAATTATGTTATTCACTTACCAATAATTTTCTTCTTCATATTTTATTTAAATCATCAACTTCAAACGTCTGTTTTTTTATTAGTCCATGCGCCAAACGTTCATCTAAATATTCCATGTAACATTAGTTTATCAAATGATATTTTATTTTTAAGTCCTATAAACTATGTTATTTAGTGATTAATCTCTTCTATCTTTATATTTTATTTTAAGTTCCTAACTTCAAATATTTTTTTTGTTATTAGTTCATTAACAAAATGTCTATTTGAATTTGTAAATATTTTGATATTTAAAATTTACATACAAAATATTCAGTGAAATATCTAAAATAAAATTGCATTTGAATTGATAGGTGTCTACATCTTCAATCTTATATCTAAATTTAAATTTGAATAAAAATCACTCAAAAATCTGTACAATCATGTACTCATACATATCAACTCAAACTTTTACCCAAATCAAGAGATACTCAAACTTTTATCCAAATTTTCTACAACTTATTTTTTTTCTTCATCTCCACATTTTTAGAAGACTTGAGTAAAACACAAAGTGATTATCGGAAACACAACCGTACGAAACTTTCTCCCATTCTTAAAATAATAATAATAATAATAATCCATCGATTAAACTATTGTTTCTGCCAACTATTTGAAGAGGTCCTCATTGAAAACAAAAACTCCAGCTGAAGACATAACAAGAACTAGTTGGAGTCGTCTCAAAGTTTTTGTAGAGACTGATCGAGCTCCAATGGAATCCAATACATCAAATTTGCTGACAAGCTTCTTCGTCATCGTGCTCTCTCTAGTGGTCATCCTTCTTTTGTCATTCCTCCACCTCACCAAAGCCTTCTTCATCGCCGCCGCCGCGCCCTCCGTCTTGATCTTCGGAATTCTCATTTGGGCTGTCGCGAAATACTTCATCGACCGCCGCAGCGGGGTCTCCCAAACCAAGCCACTCAAGTTCTTCATCGCCGCCTTGATCGTCGTGCTCATGCTTTCATCCCCTGCTCTTTGGGTCTGCTTCGGCCCCCGTAAGACCTTCTTCATGTTCTTCGTCATCGATGTCGTACTACTACTCGCGATATCGATTCACTCGTTGCACGGCTGCGTTGTTTCCCGGCGGAGAGTGATATCCGCGCAAATGCGTCGCGCGGAGACCGAGGTCCGCATCGATTACAGCTACTTGAGGCGGGCCTCTGGCCTCCCCGTCGAGTTCAGTTACGAGTCTCTCGAGGCGGCGACGGGAGGATTCCGCTCCCAACTCGGTAAAGGCGCGTCCGGCACGGTCTTCAGGGGGGTGCTTGAAGACGGCACCGACATCGCGGTGAAGCGCATCGAGCCCGCCCCGCGCGCGCGGCACGAGTTCCGCGCGGAGTTCTCCGCCGTCGCCGCCGTTCAGCACGTGAACCTCGCGCGCCTCCTCGGCTACTGCGTGGCCGCGGCAGATGATGGACCCAACTACCTGGTCTATGAATTCGTCCCCAACGGATCGCTCGACGCGTGGATCTTCCCCGGCGCGCGCGGTGCGTGCCTGTCGTGGGCCAGGAGGCGAAGCGTTTCGGTCGATGTGGCGAAGGCGCTCGCATACATGCACCATGATTGCCGGTCGCGAATACTGCACCTGGACGTGAAGCCGGAGAACGTGCTCCTCGACGGGGACTTCCATGCGCGCGTGACGGACTTTGGGCTTTCGAGGCTGATGGGGAGGGAGGAGAGCCGGGTCGTCACCACTGTGCGCGGCACGCGCGGGTACCTCGCGCCTGAGTGGTTCCTCGAGGGCGCGATTTCCGAGAAATCGGATGTGTACAGCTTTGGGATCGTGCTCCTCGAGATCGTCGGGGGGAGGCGGTGCGTGCGCGGGATTGACGATGGCGGGGAGAGGTGGTCCTACTTTCCGAGGCGGGTGAGCAAGTGCGTGAGAGAGGGGAGGGTTATGGGAGTGGTGGATGAGAGGATAGTAGGGGAGGTTGAAGAGCGGGAAGTGAAGATTTTTATATATGTTGGCATGTGGTGTGTCAATGAGAAGCCTGGGCTAAGGCCCACAATGGCCCAGGTCGTTGACATGCTCGAGTTTCGGGTTCCAGTGGATGAACCACCGGAGGACACGCAGGCGTTGATGGCGAACCTATTTACGGGTGGTGGTTCATCTTCATCTTCGACCAGCAACCAAGACGGATCAGCAGGGACAGGAGGAGGATATCTGACAGAATCGATTGGTTCGATCTTCGTGTCCACCCAATAGGGTCGATGTTTGAGATGATCTATATATATTAATTCTCACATGAGAATAACCATATGTAAAGTGATGATATTTATTCAGTATTAGATCTCATCTGTACACATCAATCATTTCATTAGAGACAAACATGTACAGTTTGGTGTAGCACTGATTGAATTTCATCTCCTCTAGAAGATTTTTTTTCCTCTAGTGTGGCATGCCGGTTACATAAATTGTGGTTGTAAAGAATGAACCTACATTGTGACCATAGACGCTTGTGTAAAATCAATGAATGAGTGGAGCGTGTGTGTTATTTTTTTATTTTTTTATATTTTATAATAGTGTTATGTATGAACAGAAGAAAAAAAATTCAAAATTGAATGGCAAAAAGAAAAAACAACTACTAAGATTCAATCTAACCCAGATCATCATCATCAACAACAGAAAAGCACTTACTTTCAATTGCATGTAAATGAAGAGCTTGTCTAAGGCTCCGTTTGGGAGTGAGGTGGGAGACTCGGCGTCGGTGGAAGTGTAAATGCATTGAAAAATCATTGTTTCAATCCGTCCGAATCGCGAGAAAAAATAGGCGTCGAATGCCCATTTTCATTTCAAACGCGAACGCCAGCTATTGTGTTTGTTTGGGCGGTAACGGTGCACCGAGTCAACTAACGCGAACGCGCTCAAACAACGCTCCCAAACGGAGCCTAAGCCTTTGAAATAGTCCCCCTCTTACAAATGATAAAATAAACTGCATAATATATAAAAGAATGCCTAGTTTCTTCAACTACCGTAAGGGGGTGGCAAGTCAATTTAAATGGATGTGACACTGGAATATGACATGTTAAAGAAATAACTTGTCCATTTAAGCCAATAAAAATTCCAAGAGAAACCAAATCTCAAAATCTAATAACTATCACTAATTTAGTGACCCAAGTTGATCTAGATGAGAAATATAGTGATAATCAGCCTTTTTTGAAAATGATATGATAATATATCTTTTTAATTATTACTAGTTCAAAATTTGTTCATCAAGATTTGAGTAAGTGGATTGAGAAGAACGACATATCTATTGTTGTGCATCATTAATAGCTCTGACCTGAGAGAGCTGTTTGGATAGAGGAATAAAGAGAAAATATGATGGAATAGAGGGAGAATAAATTTTAAAAAATGTTTGTTTGAAAGAAAGGAATGAGTTTAGTTTTGTCAGAATATGTGAGAATAAATTAATATTTGTATTTCAGATCCCGCTAGAATGAAGTTATTCTTTCTATTGGAACAAGGGACTTACATGTCACATCAACTATCATCACCTCTTATAAATCAGTAAGGCTGAGCTCCAATGGAGTCCAATACATCAAATTTGCTGACAACCTTCTTCGTCGTCGCCTTCTCTATTGGTCATCCTTCTTTTGTCATTCCTCCACCTCACCAAAGCCTTCTTCATCGCCGCCGCCATGCCATCCGTCTTGATCTTCGGAATTCTCACTTGGACTGTCACGAAATACTTCATCGACCGCCGCAGCAGGGTCTCCCATACCAAGCCACTCAAGTTCTTCATCGCCGCCTTGATCGTCGTGCTCATGCTTTCATCCCCTGATCTTTCGGTCTGCTTCGGCCCCGTAAGACCTTCTTCGCGTTCTTCGTCATCGATGTCGTACTACTACTCGTGATATCGATTCACTCGTTGCACGGCTGCATTGTTTCCTGGCAGAGACTGAGGTCCGCATCGGTTACAGCTACTTGAGGCGGGCCTCCGGCCTCCCCGTCGAGTTCAGTTATGAGTCTCTCGAGGCGGCGACGGTGAAGCCGCCCAACTCGGTAAGGGCGCGTCCGGCACGGTCTTCAAGGGGATGCTCGAAGACGGAACACCCGTGGCGGTAAGAGTTCCGCGCGGAGTTCTCCGCCATCGCTGCCGTCCAGCACGTGAACATCGTGCTCCTCCTTGGCTACTGCGCGGCCACCGCAGACAACGGGCCCAATTATCTGGTATAAGAATTCATCCCCAACGGGCGCTCGCGTACATGCAACACGACTGCCGGTCGCGGATACTGCACCTGGACATGAAGCCGGAGAACGTGCTCCTTGACAGAGGGACTTGTGTGCACGCGTGACTGATTTCGGTCTGTTGACGCTGATGGGGAGGAAGGAGAGTCGGGTCATCACGACCGTGCGCGGGACACGCGGGTACCACGTGCCCGAGTGGTTCCTCAAGGGAGCGATTTCCGAGAAGTCAGATGTCTACAGCTTCGGGATCGTGCTCCTCGAGATTGTCGGGGGGAAGGCGGTGCGTGCGCAGGATTGACATCGGTGAAGAGAGGTGGTCATTCTTTCCGAGGCAAGTGAGCGAGTGCGCGAGAGAGGGGAGGGTGATGGGAGCGGTGGATGAGGGGAGGTTGAACAGCGGGAAGTGAAGGTTTTGATTTATATGGGCCTTTGGTGTGTGAATGAGAAGCCCGGGTTTAGGCCCACAATGGTCCAGGTCGCCGACATGCTCAGGGGTGGAGCCAGTAAATCAAGGAGGGGTCGGAAAAGGTTAAGAGACGGAGGAAGATAAAAAAGAATAATTAAATATATATGAAAAGTTAAGACAAAATCAACCCTATCAATCCTGAAACCCAAATAACCTGAATCACAAAAGATACTAAACAGCAAAAGCTCATCAGAACAAGAATACATGGTTTGGTCTCCCAAAAATCGACCACCTCCAGGGGTTCACATTACATAAACCCAAATAAACAAACACCCAAAAAAAAAAGAAAAAAAAACTGAGCCTTCACAACAGAAATCAGTGAATCACAAATTTCCACTGATCCTTGCCGACTCTCGCGTCCATCAGACCATCACCGTCATCACAAAAGAGAGGTCGATCCATTTGATTGTTGTTGGGTATCAGTTATTTTGTTGAGTTATTGATTTGGGATTCCATAGATCTAGTTGTTGTTTTTGTTTTTTTAACAAATTTGGATGTGAAACATGTTGAAGAAATTCAGTTTGAGGTCTTTTAAAAAACAGGTTGTTATGCAACAGTTGAGATCTCTATTTGGAGGAATCCATTGTGAAGGTTCCCATAGTTATTTAGTGGAATGTTATTTAGTTATTCTGATTAAGTGGAATCTATGATTTTGGCGTTTTTCTATGAAAAATTCTTACAAATGGGAGATAGTGATGCTTTGATTTGGATGCATGTAATCCATTTGTTCTAGTTCCTCAGAAATGGCTGAGGGAAATGAAACTGACTAGAACATTGAGATATGGGAGAACAAGAAGCTTATCAAGGCCTTGGAAAAAGTCCAATTGAAAGTAGTACCCCAAAATCTAGCTTTCCACCGGTAGAAAAGACATCTACCCGCAGTCTACTAGAGTTCCCCATCCCAAGCCCCTCCCCACATGGCCTAATTAATCACCACATTACGCACCAACACCTTCACCTGCACAGCCCCTCCACATAATCAACTCCACTCCTGTATGAAGTCAATCACCATCTCTCAATTGTTTTCCGCATATGGTGTCTGTCCCCAAAAAACTGAGAGGTTTCTCGTCAGCCAAACTGCCCATAGCATTGCCCGGATATATAATTGAGACACCTTAGCCCTCAAGGACGGAACTCCAGCCGCCCTCAACCTCCTCCCATGTCGACGAAACCATCCTCCATATTTGTAGCCAGCCGTTGCCACCCACATTCCTTCCACGTGATGGAGATAGCTGATTTCAAACCTATATCCTTTAAATATATTGGCACTAAAATTAAAATAGATGATATTTTCTAGTTTAAAAATATATTTTTTTCCATTCTTTCCCTTAATCTAAAATCACAATTCAATAAAGATTTTCAGTCATTACATAAAAATCCCCGAACAAGAGGAGAGGAGAGGAGGGATCTCCAAACAACAAATAAAAACTAAAATTTAAATTTGAAAAGGGACAAACTCCCAGTGGAAAAAAAAACAATTAGTTAACTCTTGAATTAAGAAAGACCCATAACAATTAGTACGACATAAGATCCCTAGTGAAGTCTTCTTTAGGATTTGATGAACTTTATTCTGCTGGAAATGGGCAATGTCTAATGGAACGGGACTTAGTTGGGAACTGAAGAACTTGCCACTAAATTGTTGGGAAATTAACCAAATTTGTATTCATTGCTGGAGAATAAATAACCATCAAATCTGTCCATGGAAAAATCAAACATCACTTTTGGAAAGTACTTAGCATCTAATGGATTAAAAACAAGAAACATCCTATGAGGACTTAAAAAGTCTTGTTGACTGTTATCTTGTAATAGCTATAAAAATATCCATGTAGTGTGATGTTGAACATACTGAAATGAAAAAAACAGGGTAACCTCATATTTGAAAGAAATACTTGTATCTCTCTTGGTTGCCCTCTATTTCTCTGCTTTCTTTTTGTAAGATCAGCATCATAAATGGAGTCCAAAAAATTAAAACGACTGGCAACCTTCACCGTCACCATATCCACTATATTGATTATCCTTCTTTTCATATTCCTCCACCTCTCCAATGCCTTCTTCTACGCCGCCGGCGCACCGTCCCTCTTCATCTTCGCAATTCTCACTTGGGCCTTTGTAGAACGCCTCATCGACCATTTCAGGTTCTCCAAAGCCAAGTTATTAAAGATAGTCACCGTCGTCTTCATCGTCTTGATCATGATCTCACTCATTTCATCTTGGGCCTTCTTGGGCTTGAACCCTATCACAACCTTCTCCCCCATCTTAATCATCGACTTCGTGTTATTTCTCGCGACGCCGATTCAATTGTTTCACTTCTACGTTCTTTCCCTTCGCCGGCCAAGAGTGGCATCCGCGCAAATGGGTCCCACGGAGACAGAGGTCCGCATCGACTACAACTACTCAAGGAGGGCCGCGGAGACAGAGGTCCGCATCGACTACAGCAACCTGAGGCGGGCCGCGGGCCTCCCCGTCGATTTCAGTTTCGCTTCTCTCGAGGCAGCCACGGGCGGCTTCGGTGACCTCCTCGGGAGAGGCGCGTCCGGCGCGGTCTTCAGGGGGGTCCTCGAAGATGGGACACTCGTGGCGGTGAAGCGCATTCCGCGCGGAGTTCTCCGCCATCGCCTCCGTCCCGCACGTGAACCTCGCGCGCCTCCTTGGCTACTGCGCGGCCACCGCAGACGACGGGCCCAAATACCTGGTCTATGAGTTCATCCCCAACGGGTCGCTCAACGCGTGGATCTTCCCTGGCGAGCGCGTACGGGGCGCATGCCTGTCGTGGGAGATGAGACGACGGGTTGCGGTCGATGTGGCGAAGGCGCTCGCGTACATCCACCACGACTGCCGGTCGCGGATATTGCACCTGGATGTGAAGCCAGAGAACGTGCTCCTCGATGGGGAGTTCCGCGCGCGCGTGACGGATTTCGGGCTTTCGAGGCTGATGGGGAGGGAAGAGAGCCGAGTCGTCACGACCGTGCGCGGGACACGCGGGTACCTCGCGCCCGAGTGGTTCCTCGAGGGCGCAATTTCAGAGAAGTCTGACGTTTACAGCTTTGGGATCATGCTCCTCGAGATCGTCGGTGGGAGGCGGTGCGTGTGCATGATCGATGGCGGGGAGAGGTGGTCCTACTTTCCGAGGCAGGTGAGCGAGTGTGCGAGGGAGGGGAGGGTCATGGGAGTCGTCGATGAGAGGATAGTAGGGGAGGTTGAAGAACGGGAAGTGAAGGTTTTTATTTATGTGGGCCTGTGGTGTGTGAATGAGAAGCCTGGGCTCAGGCCCACAATGGCCCAAGTCGTCGACATGCTCGAGTTTCGCGTTCCGGTGGACGAGCCGCCGGAGGACACACAAGCGCTGATGGCAAACCTCTTTATGGGGCGCTCGTCTTCCACATCAGTCAGCAACCGAGGCGGATCAGCTGGGATCGAAGGAGGGTATCCGACCGAATCGACTGGGTAGTTTTTGTATCGACTCGGTAAGGCTGATGACCATAGCTTTTATATGCTATATCATCTAAGTATATACTGCATCATCTCTTGTGATATGGTATATAAAATTCCTTATTGTGTTTTGATTGGCCCTACTTTTGGTTTTATATTATTTGTAGGAAAAAAATTCATATGATCCCCTATAAATTGCTTGAAATATATAAACCCCCCCCCCTGGCTTTTCTTAAAGTCCATTTAACCTCTTAGAAACACATGTAAATAGCCTCTAGAGTTCAATTTTCGTTGACAAATGAAGAATATTATGTTGGACAATTTTCACTTTAAGCCCCCAAAAATTTTAATTTCATGTTTGACCCAAGGCCGGTTTTAATTGCAAATTTGGTCTCGGTCAGCGCTGATCTGCATTTTATTTTATTTTTAACACAGAAGACGTGATTTAATCACGTGATTACGAATCACATTTCCTATGAACACATTTTTAAAATGTTTTTCAACTTCAATCTTAAATTTTTAAATTTATGGATAGAGTTGATGGATTCACCATGACTCTTTCTTTGTTATTTAGAAAATCTTTATCAAATCTATTAATCAAATATATCCATAAGAAAATTTAAAATTTTAATATTGAAGATGCCTTTGTCATCACCACAGTGTCTGGGTTGTATGCTTCAATCTCGAACATAAGCAAGTGGAAACGATTCATGTACTGTCGAATCATCTTGTCTGCCTGCAGCTGGACCTTCTTGGACCCACGATTTGGATTTGGGTTGAGCCTCGGGTTACGGTCGGGTTTGGTTGGGTTTGGTTGACTTCCTCCAATTTCAGATTGGATTCGGGTTGAGTTTCAACCCAACTCAACCCAATCCAACCCGCCGGAGTTGCACCCCTACTCAAAAGAGCATTCATGCACAATTTAAATAATTTTGAGGGGTATTATTAAAAAATAGTACTTCATCATAAATATTTTTGACAAAATTAAATTATTAGGTGAATTGCTCAAATGTCCCTAGACCAACAGTCCTGTTTTTTTCTGCTCCTAGACTTCTTTTCTTTTTTTACCCCTGCATTCTGATCCCATTTTTTTTACTCATGACCAGTGCCACATCATATTTTGATACTTAAAATATTCTCATCTCATTTTTTTGGTTTACAATCACATTATGTGTAGTTACGTAATATATTCAATTAGTTACAAAAACTTTTTATATATTTTATAGATATATTATTAACTGTATGTGTGAATTTGTCTTTTCAGCGCTTATTCATATAAGCTAAGGAGGATGATCGACTGGTTTTCATGACCTGTTACATGTGTGACTGCAAAGATGAAATCATTAATGAAGTGGATAAGTATTTTCTTGTCTTCAATAATGATTTACATTGACACTTTGTGGATTAAGATTTTGTAGATGAGTAACTATTTTTATGACAGTCTAGGAATGTATATATTACCATTTGATGTTCTAATCATTTTTTGTACGTTAAATGCATTTACAAATGATAATAACATGAGTTATAGTTCATGAATCTATTGTAATGACACTGAAAATGTATCTATAATCATTTTGCGTTTAATTATCTTTGCGTGCGTTGAATGCTCTCTGTATGTAATTATTAAATAAATGTAATTATGTATATAATTTTTGTATATATCACATTATATTTCTGTATTTATATAACTCTATCAGTAAAAGGTAGTTCATGTATTATGAAAAGTTAGGGATAAAAAAAAGGGACAATACTGCAGGGGTTAAAAAAACCTAGGATAACTTTTATTCTATGGGTTGATTGGAATCCCTATACCACTTTATCAAGGTTTATTCTGGTATAATTTATCTGGGTTATCCGAGGTAAACAAACACCCCAAAATACTTATCTGGAGTTATTCGGGAATTATACCGATTCCAAACGGGGGTAGAAAAAAAAAAGGGTTGTTGGTCAATGGGTATTTAAGAGACCCTAGATTATTTCAGAGTTGCATACCACAAAAACCCTTTCTTTCAATACCAAGTCTAGAAACTACGTACCTTTGATAAATAGTACTTCCCTTCAGTCATCCATGACAAGAACTGAAGAACTTGCCTCTAAATTGTTGGGAAATTAACCAAAGCCATGACAAGAACTGAAGAACTTGCCTCCAAATTATTGGGAAATTAATCAAATTTGTATTCATTTTGGAGAATAAAGAACATGAAAAAATCAACATCACATTGGAAAGTATTTAATATTTATGAGGACTTAAAAAGTCTTGTTGACTGTGATCTTGTAATAGATATAAAAATATCCAGTTAGTGTGATGTTGAACATGCTGAAATGAAAATAACAGGGTAACCTTATATTTGAAAGAAATACTTTTCTCTCTCTTGCTTGCCCTCTATTTCTTTTTGTACGATCAGCATCATAAATGGAGTCCAAAAAATTAAAACGTCTGGCAACCTTCAGTCCCATATCCACTTTATTGATTATCCTTCTTTTCGTATTCTTCCTTCTCTCCAATGTCTTCTTCAATGTTGCGGGCGTACCGTCCCTCTTCATCTTCGCAATTCTCACTTGGGCCTTTGTATCTTCCCCGGCGCGCGCGCGCGCGGCGCGTGCCTGTCGTGGGAGATGAGTCGCCGGGTCGCGGTCGACGTGGACATCCACCACGACTGCCGGTCGCGGATACTGCACTTGGACGTGAAGCCGGAGAACATGCTCCTCGACGGGGAGTTCCGCGCGCGCGTGACGAACTTCAGGTTTTCGAGGCTGATGGGGAGGGAGGAGGGCAGGGTCTCACGACCGTGCGCGGGACGCGCGGTACCTCGCGTCCGAGTGGTTCCTCAAGGGCGCGATTTTCGAGAAGTCTGACGTCTACAGCTTCGGAATCGTGCTCCTCGAGATCGTCAGGGGGAGGCGGTGCGTGAGCGGGATCGATGATGGCAGGGAGAGGTGGTCCTACTTTCCGAGGCGGGTGAGCCAGTGCGTGAGGGAGGGGAGGGGAGGGGAGGGTGATGGAGTGGTGGATTGTGGGGGAGGTTGAAGATCAGGAAGTGAAGGTTTTGATATATGTGGGGTTGTGGTGTGTGAATGAGAAGCCTGGACTTCAGCGAAAAACTAGATAAAAATATCCAATTAGCTTTGAGATCTCAGCATTGAGATTTCATAAGCACCTTGAATAACCCTTGAATCCACAAGATAGAAATCTCAAAACAGAGGAAATTTGAAATATTATTGATAAAAAACTGTTAATCCTAAATTACAAGTATGCTATTTATACTAATAGCATGAAATAAAAAAAATTACTAAAAATAGTAATCCGAAAATTAATTTCCAGATTCTATGAGATCTTAAATGATCATAGGAATTGATATAAATCAATTCCGATCTGTTATGATTGAGATATCACAAATCTAAACCTTACTAAAAATAGTAAAACCTCTAATTTAAAGCCCTAAATAAATGAATTTTCAAAAAATAAAAATTGTTAGTTGTATAATAACTAATCCAGAAGATCTCCTCCATATATTTCATCATGTCAAATTTCGTACGATTCCGAGATCGTGACCATTGATTTGAATTTATTTGGTGAACCACTTTTGATGGTCTCATCTACATAATTTGTCCTACATCAACTTAAGCCTACAATGACCCAGGTCGTCGACATGCTCGAGTTTCGGGTTCCGATGGACGAGCTGCCGGAAGATACGCAGGCCTTGATGGCGAACCTCTTTACGGGTGGCGGTTCATCTTCATCTTCGGCCAACAGCCAAGAGGGATCAGCGGGGACAGGAGGAGGGTATCTGACCAAATCGATCGGTTCGATCTCCGTATTGACCCAACAGCGCTGATGCATGAAATGATTTGTATATACAAGATATAAGTACTTGTTAAATTTATGAAAGGATAAAAATAAAAACGAAAAAGTCGAATCACTTTCCATAAGTAATTGCTAAATTTATATGAGGACAAGAAAAATAATGAAATAGGTGGGTCACTTTCCCGTAATAGATTTAAAATAAAATATTAAATTTGAATAAATAAGATAATATAATTAAATACTAAATTTATGAAAAAATAAAAAATGGCTGGGCCATTTAAAAAAAAAGTAATATATAAGTAATTGATAAATACATATAGAATATAAATATTATGATAGAATCAGAGATGCACAACTTAGGCTGGTTGAATCTGACCCAACATGATTCATTGACGGTTTCAAGTTGGTGTTTATTCTAGTCAGATTCAATCCAACCCGAATGCGTACCAACCCGAACCCAATTTGGGTGAGGCTCGGATTGGGGTCGTGTTGAACAAGAACCGAAGTGAAACTTGGGCTGAATGGCTAATGGGCTTGCACGTATATTCTCTATGAGCGCTGATATACAAAGTCTATTTTACAGCTCGTTTTACAGTCTTATGCATTGTAATAACATAGTATATATTCACTATCATAATGTATGATATTTTATTATAATATATGATTTTTTATCATAAAAAAAATACATATTTACGATGCATAAAAAAAAATACACGCAGTCCCGATTTGTGCTGCGTGTAGGGCTGGTAAACGAACCAAGCCGCTCGGGCTCGGCTCGGTTTGAGCTCGTTCAGGCTCGTTCGTTTAGATAAATGAGCGAGCTTGAACAAATTTTAAAGCTCGGTTAGGCTCGGGACCTGGATCGAGCTTCATTTTATGTTCAAATTCGACTCGTTTATGTTATTAAAACTTAGTTGAAGTTTGACTAAACTCATTTATAAAATCAGAATATTAAATTAATACAAAGTTATGCTCGTTTAAGTTCATGAACTTGGCTCTTTTAGGCTACAATTTTGTTTTCAATTCCTAAAAACCCTAAAATGAAGAAGAACGCAAGGCTCGTTAAGGCTTGTGAGCTCGGCTCGGCTCGGCTCGACTCATTTATAAACGAGCCAAGCTTGAACATGTCAAAGCTCGGCTCGTTCGGCTCGTTTACCACCCCTAGCTGCGTGTATCTTTTTCCTTCCTCTAATCTAGAAACAAATCGGGACCATCCAATTATCAAAATAGCATCACAACCATTCAATGCACCAAACCCTAATTTACTCTATCATCACTCGTCCTCGCCGTCACGAAAGGCAAAACAAGCACCCAAAAAAAAAAACTGAGCCCTCACAACACAAATCAGTGAATCACACAATCCCACCGATCGTCGCTGACTCTCGCGTCCATCAGACCATCACCGTCATCGCAGAAAGAGAGGTCGATCCATTTGATTGTTGTTGGGTATCTGTTATTTTGTTGATTTATTGATTTGGGATTCCATAGATCTAGTTGTTGTTTTTGTTTTTTTTTTAACAAATTTGGATGTGAAACATGTTGAAGAAATTCAGTTTGAGGTCTTTTAAAAAACAGGTTGTTATGCAACAGTTGAGATCTCTATTTGGAGGAATCCATGGTTATTTAGTTATTCTGATTAATTGGAATCTATGAAATTGGTGTTTTTCTATGAACAATTCTTACAAATGGGAGATAGTGATGCTTTGATTTGGATGGCATGTAATCCATTTGTTACATGGGCAGATCTAGTTCCTCAGAAATGGCTGAGGGAAATGAAACTGACAAGAACATTGAGATATGGGAGATCAACAAGGTTATCAAGGCCTTGGAAAAAGTCCAATTGAAAGTAGTACCCCAAAATCTAGCTTTTCACTGGTAGAAGAGACATCTACCCACAGTCTACTAGAGTTCCCCATTCCAAGCCCCTCCCCACACGGGCCTAATTAATCACCACACTGCCCACCAACACCTTCACCTTCACCTGCACAGCCCCTCCACATAATCGACCCCACTCCTGTATGAAGTCAATCACCATCTCCCAATTGTTTTCCGCATACGGTGTCTGTCCCCAAAAAACCGAGAGGTTTCTCGTCAGCCAAACCGCCCATAGCATGCCCGGATATATAATTGAGACACCTTAGCCCTCAAGGACCGATCTCCAGCTGCTCTCAACCTCCTAACATCTTCCCACATTCCTTCCATGTCGACGAAAAGCCAGCCATAGCCACCCACATTCCTTCCACGTGATGGAGATAGCCGATTTCAGACCTATATCCTTTGAATATATTGACACTTAAATTATAAATAGATGATATTTTCTAGTTTAAAAATATTTTTTTCCATTCTTTCCCTTATCTAAAACCAAAATTCAATAAAGATCTTCCATCAATATATAAAAAATTAAGGGCAAAAATGAAAAATTAAAGTGGAAATAGTCATGGTTAATATAATAAACGTAATGGGTTTTTTTTTGGAAAAGAGATGGGAACTTTATTAAATAAAAGCCCCCGAACAAGAGGAGGCGAGGGATCTCCAAACAACAAATAAAAACTAAAATTTAAATTCGAAAAGGGACAAACTCCCAATTGAGAGTTGAAATCATAGGAATGGATCTGTACCATCCACAATTAGTTGAAATTGGTACTCGTACCAATATTCAAAACATTGATAAATTGTTGATTGTGCTAAATTCTGGTAATCGGGAGAGACTATTGCTCATTCTTTTGTTGTTTGGAGTCTTTTCCTTTATTACCTTGATCCTTCATTTCAGGCAAAGTGCCTGTTCTGATTGTTCAGATCTCTATTTGGAGGAACCCATTGTGAAGGTTCCCATAGTTTTTTAGTGGAATATTAAATGTTCCTACTTTTTATTTAATCTTTGGCTATATGATACACTCTGTTTCAAACTCTATGAAATTGCTGTTTTTCCATGAGTTTCTCTTTGATGTTCTCTTGAAAAATTTGTACAAATTGGAGGTAGTGATGTTTTGATTTGGATGGCATGGAATCTTATTTGTTACATGGGATTTTGGAATCTTATTTGTTACATGGAATTTGTGCAGGCAGATCTAGTCCCTCAGAAATGGCTGATGGAAATGAAACTGACAAGAACATTGAGATATGGAAGATCAAGAAGCTTATTAAGGCCTTGGAATCTGCCAGAGGGAATGGTACCAGCATGATCTCTCTGATTATGCCGCCGCGTGATCAAGTCTCCCGAGCCACTAAGATGTTGGGTGATGAATTTGGAACTGCCTCAAACATCAAGAGCAGGGTTAATCGTCAGTCTGTGCTCGGTGCCATTACCTCTGCTCAGCAGAGGCTGAAGCTTTACAATAAGGTTCCACCAAATGGGTTGGTGCTATACACTGGAACCATTGTGACTGAAGATGGAAAAGAAAAGAAGGTTACAATTGATTTCGAGCCTTTTAAGCCCATCAATGCATCCTTGTACCTCTGTGACAACAAGTTTCATACGGAGGCCCTAAATGAGCTCCTAGAATCAGATGACAAATTCGGTTTTATAGTTATGGATGGAAATGGGACCCTCTTTGGAACTTTAAGTGGAAATACTCGTGAGGTTCTTCATAAGTTCACTGTTGATCTTCCAAAGAAACACGGTAGAGGAGGACAATCGGCTCTCCGTTTTGCTCGGCTTCGAATGGAGAAGCGTCACAATTATGTGAGGAAAACAGCTGAGCTTGCCACCCAGTTTTACATCAATCCTGCTACAAGTCAGCCGAATGTCGCAGGGTTGATCTTGGCTGGGTCTGCTGATTTCAAAACCGAACTCAGCCAGTCTGACATGTTTGATCCCCGCTTACAGGCTAAGATACTTAATGTGGTTGATGTTAGCTATGGTGGGGAGAACGGTTTTAACCAGGCCATAGAATTGTCAGCAGAGATCTTATCAAATGTTAAGTTTATACAGGAAAAAAAGCTGATTGGGAAGTATTTTGAGGAGATAAGCCAAGATACAGGAAAGTATGTTTTTGGAGTGGAAGACACACTGAAGGCTCTGGAAATGGGCGCAATTGAAATATTGATTGTTTGGGAGAATCTAGATATCAACAGGTACGTTCTGAAGAACAGCGTGACTGGGGAAACTGTCATAAAGCATCTGAACAAGAGCCAAGAGGCTGACCAGAACAGTTTCCGGGATCAGGCAACCTCTGCTGAGCTGGAAGTCCGGGAGAAAATATCACTGCTGGAGTGGTTTGCAAATGAGTACAAGCGTTTTGGCTGCACCCTTGAATTCGTCACGAACAAATCCCAAGAAGGTTCACAGTTCTGCAGAGGATTTGGTGGAATTGGTGGGATCCTCCGCTATCAGCTTGACATGAGGTCCTTCGATGAGGCATCTGATGACGAACTCTATGAAGATTCTGAATAACAATCACTCAAACCATCAACAGAGCTGGCCTGGACAAGAGGCACCCACGCCAGCCCTGACAGCCTCGCTCTAAGCCTGGCTGCTGCAACGCATGTCTCCTCTTAAAATTACTAAGGTGATTAGCTTAATTTTCCTTCAAGCCTTTGCATGTTTGAAAGTCTTGGCATAAATTGCTTTATGTTGCATGTCGACTTATGCCTGTCTCTCAGCTGGTCTGGATAAAACAGTCCTTGTTCCTTGACCAACATGCTCTTTGGGATTGCGGGCAATGGCTGGCGCCTTCTGCAACATTTTTTTAACTTGCCAACATAATAGTCGTGTGTGTGTGTGTATATATATATATATATATATATTACAATATAATATATTTACCATGAAGGAGCGGTGTGAATTAACGAGAGAGTTGGGTTAAATACTTGTTGAAATTTTGTGTTGCTAAACTAATGTATGCCCCATTTGAATTTTATTTGGTTTCAACCTTCTAATGGCATGCTTTATGAATTAGATAAATGGATTTATGGTGACCTGCTGCGGCTCTTGCTCGTATTGCGGATGATTGGTGGGCCAATGTGATCAAAGTTCCATTGCTATCGACCCGACGGGATCACCAGGTAAAGACTCTCTTGAGCTCTGTTACTGCAGATTTTCATTCTGCTACTACTACTATATGGTTTGGATGAAGTCGTCTAGCCTCCAGACATCTTTATCTTTGAGTTTGGTTAAGCCTTTGGTGTAAGCAAACTGTGAGCTTGTGTGTTGGGTTTCGTGTTTAAGTCTGCAAGACACTTATTATATACGCTCTAATACTTTGGTTTGTAAATGCGATTGTGTTGGATAAGACATCATGTTATTGTGAGCTTATTATTATTATTATTATATGGTCTCATTTTGTTGAGCTTATTATTATTATATGGTCTCATTTTGGCGCTCCCTTTTACTGCCATCTGGGTGGGATGTTGTGATGAAAATCTGTGTAGGATGTTTTCAGCTATTTGTTTTTTTTGCTTGGTAGAAAGACAATGTAAATTACACTTGTTTTGAAAATATAGAGCATGTTAAGATAAATATTACAATGTAAGTATTCAATGATTTGCATTGATTTTCTTTTACCAATGTGTTTCATTTTATATCAACACCCTTAAATTTGTTTTAAATTTGTTGTACAGCTCCGAATTATTTTTTAAAAACTTGTTTTATGTGGTAGTGGAAATTTTTGAAAAATCTTTTTTGGAAATTGAAAAAATAAAGTTATGTACAAGTGTTTTTTATTTTTTTAAGGGAAAAATCCAAATAACCCCTATAGACTGTTTGGAATCCATATGACCTCTTGAATTTTTCTAAAATTTATATAACCCATGAAAATATCTATGTAAAGTCAAATAATCTTATGAGTTAAACTTCTATTGACAGATGAGGAATGTACATTGAATGTTTTGTTTTGTTAACCCTGAAAACAAAATATATAAAAAAATCATCTATAATTTATTAAAAATGAGAAAAACCTTCTATACACACTATTTTAACCCTCATAATGGATTATAAACCCTATTCGGAGGGGTAAGATCATAAAATGATTATTCGCATTTTTAACACAATGTAATGGGTTTTTGGTATGCTTGTTTTCAATCGGGGTTAACTAGACTAGATATCACATAATAATTTTAATTTGTCAATGAAAATTTAACTTACATAAGCGTTTTCAGGGGGGATATATGGACTTTACAGAATACAAGGTGTTATTTGGATTACGCGTGTGTGTGTGTGTTCCTACGACGGTTCGGGCTATTTGGTGCCCGTAACAATGTCATTTTCCAAAGAGAAACCCTGTATGCGGAGAACATATGGGAGCTGTTGCTTTGATTTATCGAAGATAGTGGGAGGTTATGTGCGGGGGCTACATCTATTAGGTTGCAGGGGAGTCACTTATCGATACAAGAGTAGTTCATTTGGCTTTTGGTTGGGAGTTTGTAGAACTCTCTTCTACTATCTCTCTCTAGCTGCATGTCATTTGTTTTACCTCGTAATTCTCAAATTTGGGCTTCTGATCTTATCCTCAATTGAAGATAAAGGCCTACCTTTTTCTTTCAATATATATATATATATATATATATATATATATATATATATATATATATATATATATATATATATATAGTCGAGTGATAGCGTGCGGTCGGTGCGGTCGTGCGGATTCGACGTGCGTCGTCCGATCGCGGATCCATCGCATCCAACGGTCGACGTGAATCGCACCCGACCGTCCGATGCGATGGATCCGCGATCGGACGACGCACGTCGAATCCGCACCGACCGCACGACCGCACGTAATCATGAGTCTATATATATATATATATATATATATATAATTTTTCAAATAAAATCATATTATTTAATATTCCATGTTATATATAAATAAATGATGTAATAAAAATTTTAATAATAATTAAATAAATTATTTATAAAATTTATTATGAAATTCCACATAAATGAGATATGTTACAACATAAAATGGGTTTTTTTACATACATACCCATCAACTAACCATATATTATAAAAATATATCATTTGAAAATCTGAAACAAACAAAATCGCTTGAATATATAGATAAAAAAATGACGTTTATATAAAATTTAAATCATTTTGAATTATGTTATTATAAATAACAAATTATCAATAATATTTTGCTAAAATGTGATTTTTAAGGGTACATATAAGATTTGGTGGATATTGATGATATTATCCAATTTATATAAAAAAATGAAGATTTAAATTATTTCTGAAATTTTTTAAAAATTAATAACTTTTAAAATATAACTCCGATTGGGGTGATCAATAGTTTTTTGGAAAGAACTTTGTAATATATACTTATGATGGTGAAATATATTTTTCTCAAGAATGACTATTTCACAATGACAAGTGAGATCAAACTTTAAAACTCATATTTAACTCTAAATTTGCTATTTATCAAATAAATTTCATAATTATCTCCATCTGAATATAATAAAAAATGATAACAAAAAAAATGGCAGTGTGGCATGATCACCACCATTCATTCATATTATAAAGATAGATGCAATGAATATCTCACATTATCTTTATTTTTTATTTTTACCTTTAATCCAAAAATTAATGATCATAAAAAATTAAAGGTAAATTCCGAAATGAAAGTTACAAAGAAATAAAGTTGAAAAACTTGAACACTTTCCGGTTAGTATATAGATAGATAGATAGATATATAGATGAGGTTATTTTGATTTTATAAAAAAATAAAATATATATTTCAATTATAAATTCATTTATTAAAAATATAATTTTTTTAATAAAATCATATTCTTTGTTATCACGAGTATTTCATGGAAGTTTACGAGTAGAGGTGATAAACGAACTGAGTTTTGACCTATTTAAGTTCGGCTCGGGCTCAGCTCGGTTCAGAACTGAACTTCATTTCGCATTCAAACTCAGCTCATTGAACTCATGAAAAGTTCGGTTGAAGTTCGATTTGGCTTATTTATTAAACAAGCCAAGCCAAAGCCCAAACCAAGGCTCGGCTCAGGCTTATTTAACTAAAAAATATCTTGTTTAGTATTCGAGAAGTCACGTTTCACAAATCACAACACCTTATACATGCGAAAGTGACATAAGTTCAGGCTTGACTCGTTCCTCTTTTTTATGTTAAGTAAACGAGTTTGTTTAGGCTAAAGCTCGGCTCCTTTACAAGCCGCCTTTAAAAATTGTTCAAATTTGACTCGTTTGTCTAATTGAATAAGTTTGAACGAGCTTTAACCGAGCGGAGCCCAAGTCGAACCCAAGCTGCTCCGCTCGTTTACCAATCCTATCTATGAGTACTGCAGGCCCATCTACATGATGGTTGAGTTTCTGTTTTTTATTCATATTACATATCATTGATGTTTTGTTTTTGGGTGAATTGCTCAAATACCCTTTACACGCATGCCCCATCAAAGCCTTAAGCACATGTGCTGTATCAACCTTATTGATCTTGAAACCCAAATAACTCGAATCATAAAAGGTGCTAAACAGCAAAGGCTCATTAGAACAAGAATACATGGTTTGGGGTCTCGGGATGGTCATGTTGACTGGAAGTCTCATTTGGAACAAGCTATGGAATACCTAGAATAAAGCAAAATAAATAATTTTTGGTGTTTGGATGTAATGAATACACTGTGATAATTTATGTCAAAATAAATTAGTATAAAATGGTATACGGATTCTAACCAACCATTCGAATTAAAATTATTCAAAGATATTATACCCAAAGAATATGTCGGCCCACGGTCAAATCAACTCTTATCGCCTCTTATAAATCACATGTTAAATAAAATATCATCATTTTTTTTCACTTTTATAAATCTTTATCCACATTTTATCCACATTTTATCCAAACAACAAAAACTTTATTGTTATGTTTCACAATTCAAAACACATTAAAACACAAAATCAATTATTCCACTGTTATATCCACTTGTGTTAGTATAAATGAATACTTCAGAATAAATATGATTTTATATCCAAACACGGGCGAAATGAAACTTGGGCTAAGTGTATGTTTAGAAATACAGTTTGAAAATCAGCTTTTAATTTTTGTAACTTTATACCTACCTTTTGAGGGTGTAATGATGATGATTTGATGATGTAATAATGATGACTGTTTTATAAAACAAAGATTTTGAAGTACAGTTTAGAGATAAAATCTAGTAATGATGATGTATTTAAGTTGACATGCTTGATAATAACTTTTAACTTTTAAATGATGATATATTTGATTTGATGTGATCTCAAACAAAAACTGTTTTTATATTTATTGTAAACTAAATGGTAATGAACTAGCACACATGTTCCTCAATTAGAAACCAATCTTGACCATCCGATTATTAAAATAACATCACAACCATTCAATACACCTAGCCCTATACTTTATTTATCTTCACTCGTCCCTCGCCGTCACGGATATCAAAACAAACAACCCCTCTTCCCCCACAAAAAAAAAAAAACCTCAGCCCCCACAACACAAACCCCGCCGACCCTCAGCCCTTGCGGACCCTCGCCGATTCTCAGCCCTCGCCGCCTGACCGTCCATCAGACCATCACCGTCATCGCAGAAAGAGAGGTCCGTTTATTTTATTGTAGTTGTATCTGTTATTTGGGATTCGTAGATCTAGTTTTTTTTTTTTTTTTTTTTTGTACAAATACTCGGTTTGTTAATAAAAACCTAGATCTAGTTCGGTCTAAATAATACAGATGGAATGCGATTTTTTTTTTAACAAAAACCTAGATCTAGTTCGGTCTAGGTAATATATATAGAGTTTCATCAATTGTTCTTGGTGGAAAAAAATGTGAATCAAAGATCTAACTGAATCGAATTTGGTCCATGAATCTAAAAAATTGGGCGATTTCTTGATCTCTCTCAATTCGAAAATCCAGAATCTGAATTGATGTCGTTTCATGTATTCCTTTTTCATGGAATCCTCTTTAATTAATTCCTCTTTCATTGGATTCCTCCTAAAGATTTCATTTAAATTAGGATTTTTTTATATTTATGATATATATTTTTTCCTCCATCTCCGGTGGCTTCCATTTACGGAGATCTTCATCTGGTCCTCCCTCTCTTCCTCTCATCACCTCCCAGCACCCTCTCCACCTCCCCATCCTTCACCTTCCGGAAGCCCCTCCCTCTCTTTAACCCCACGACAATCTTTGCAGGCCCCTCTCGGCCACCCCACCCGATTTGCACCCTCTCCCCGTGCGGCGACCACCCCTCTTAGCAATATAAGTTCTTTTTCATGTTTAGAATTATATTCGATCTAGTTTTTTTTTCAAATTTGTTTTCAGATCTATTTTTTTTAGATTTATTTTCAAATCTATGTTTTTTTTCTGATTTGTTTTCCAATTTAGGGTTTTCTTCAGATTTGTTTTCAGATTTTCAGGTTTATTTTCACATCTAGGGTTATTGTGTTGTGTTTTTTTTTCTTTTCAGATCTATGGTTTTTCATATTTTTACACATTGTGGTTTTGATGACTAGGACATGAAAAATGGCTGTGATGAATGATGACACAAACAAATTTCAGTTTTTTTTCTCTTTCAAGACAATCTTCACAATTTGGTCTAAAGAAGGATCATATGTTAACCACCAATCTCACTATAACTCATATCCAATTAGGCACAACTGCATTATTGAACTTGAATTGTTATTGTCATTGTTAAGGGTAATATTGTGTGAACACAATTTAACTAAATTGGTGCCCGGTTTCGGAAACAGTCTTGTGAGTAGGTTTCGGGGATTCATTTCATATGTCTCTCCAAAATTGAATAGCTTCAAGAGTCTTTTTCTAAAATTGGTTTAATTACCTATTACCTGTGGCTAATGGCTGTGTTGGAGTTTGATTGAACAGTGATGTTTGGAGTTAAGATTTAATACTATAGAACTGTGGAGTTGCTTAACTGTTAATTACCTATACTGTTTGGTTATACGACCGTGCGGCCGCATTTGTGGTGACATAGGCGGGTTCAACCTGCATATGCAAGCCAAATTCGCATGTGCGCCCGATTAAGTGGGCGCATAGAGTTGGTTTATTTAAATGGGTTGGGTAGGATCATTTGGCCCACCCGACTTGTTTACCACTAAAAAAAATGAAATAAAAGCGCATGAAATACGAGCTCCTCTTCTTCAGCCGACCCTAATTCAATACCTTCTTCATCAATCTTGGCTTCTTCTTCTTTAGCTGTTCGATTTCTCTGTCTCTCTAGCTCTTTGTCTCCTCCAGTTCATCTTCAGGTAATCTATCTGCCTCTCTCTCTGATCTCTCTATCAGTCTCTGATTTCCCTCTGATCTCTCTGCCTCTCGTTGATCTATCTATCCCTCTATCACAGTCTCTCAACCTCTTTCTCTCTCTCTGATCTCTAAGTCTATCAGTCTCTATCTCTCAATGTGCAATTAATTTGATCAATTGATTGTATTGTGTTTGATGAAATATGAGTTACGAATATATGTAGAAATATTGGAAATTTTGAACAGTTACTTATATTGATTGTATTGTTATTTATATGATTACATTTACATGTTGGATTATTGGCATGAAATGTTATGTTTCTTCAAATTATCTTGTTAGCTCTTGTTTATAAATTATAATTATAGAATCTTTTTTTTATTAATAAAAAATTATATAATTGCATATACTTTCACATATACTCCCGCATACCGCGTATCCTATGTGCGGTACCTCAACTGCATACTGCATATGCAAACATTGCTCTTGTAAAGACGAGGAAAATGAACAATGATAGCTAACTTATACTATTTTTTGGCATGTTCTAAAGCATGTAGTACAATATTCCATATTGTATATGGATAAAATAAACATAATGATATAAATATACATATAATGCTGAGTTAAAAAAAGTATCCCAACTAAATCATGGATCTTGTTATTAGTTTTTAACTTGAAGAATATGTTATAATTAAAAATAACCTGTCCGGTGGAAAGTTTGAAATGAAAAAATATATTGTATCATCTCATTCATTAAGAACAATATTCATATTCATTCATTCATATAAAAGAATCAGTTAAAATATGAATTAAACCATATATTTGTGTAACTATTTTTTTAATTAAGGACTCTGTGGAGTTCAGGGAAAGAGATTTACTGAATATCTAACGTTATTCTTTTAATATATATTTTTTTGACGGAAAGTGTAGGCGATCACATTTGCATTAATAAAAGGCAAAAGTCCAATTGAAAGTATCCCAAAATCTAGCTTTCCACTGGTAGAAGAGACATCTACCCGTAGTCTACTACAGTTCCCCATCCCAAGCCCCTCCACACACGGGCCTAATTAATCACCAGATTGCCCACCAACACCTTCATCTACACAACCCCTCCACGGAATCAACCCCATTCCTATATTAAGTCAATCACCATCTCCCAATTGTTTTCCTCATATGGTGTCTACCCTGAAAAACCAAGAGGTTTCTTGTCAGCAAACCGCCCATAGCACTGCTAGGATATATGACTGAAACACCTTAGCCCTCGAGGACCGATCTCCAACTGCCCTTAAACCTCTTCCCATCCTCCCACATTCCTTCCATGTTGACAAAACCATCCTCCAACTCTGTAGCCAACTGTAACCACACACACATTCCTTCCACGTGATGGAGATAGCCGATTTCATACCTATATCATTTGAATCTATTGACACTAATATTATGAATAGGATTGTAGTTTAAAAATATTTTTTTTCCATTCTTGCCCTTAATCTAAAACCAAAATTCAATAAAGATCTTCGGTCATTACATGAAAAATTAAGGGTAAATTGTGAAATGAAAAATCATGGTGGAAATACTCATGATTAGTATAATAAATGGAATGGTTTTTTTTTCTTTTTTGAAAAGAGATAGGAATTTTATTAAATAAAAGCCTCTGAACAAGAGGAGACAAGGGATCTCCAAACAAAAAGGAAAAAATAAAATTTAAATTCGAAAAGGGACAAGCTCCCAATCGAAAAAAATACAAATAGTTAACCCTCGAACCAAGAAAGACCCATAATAGAAAGAGGAATTTCCACTTGAAAATCATCTTCACCCAATCTCTAAGTGAATATGAAATAAGATCTCAAGTTAAGTCTTCTTTAGGATTTGAAGAACTTTATTGTGCTTGAAATGGGCAATGTCTAATGGAACAGGACTTATGTTTTTCATGCATTGGCTTCCTCTGCTAATGACCCATATCAAACTAACCCTTTCACAAAAAAAATTTGTTGACCTTTTTAGGTCTTAAGAAATTATTTCTGAGAAACCCAGTTCCTGTGCTACGGCAAACAGATACACATTTAGAGGATGTAACCAAATCACATGACTTTAAGAAGGATTTTTTTTTGGTGGAATGAGTCAAAAGAACATTTTTTTTCTTCTAATTTTAATGCACTGGGTGAGTTGAAATCATTGGAATGGATCTGTACCATCCACAATTAGTTGAAATTGGTACTTGTACCAATATTCAAAACATTGATAAATTGTTGATTGTGATAAATTCTGGTAATTGGGAAAGACTATTTCTCATTCTTTTGTTGTTTAGAGTCTTTCCCTTTATTACCTTGATCCTTCATTTCAGGCAAAGTGCCTCTACTGTTTCTACTGAATGGATATGATACTTGAAAGGGTTTTAAGTACTGCTGGGATACTGCTGATTTCTCTTTTTAATTCCTGATTTCTCTTAGTAAAGTGTTTCACGCAACAATATTAACACCATTCTTTAAAAGCTTACCCTATATAGTTGTTATACTCTCCATTTTCCTAAATTTTGATTATTCTAAAGTTTGATACTTGTTGTACTTGTATTGTTAGAAACCAATTTGAATTGTTCTGCTTGTTCAATACCATAATAAATGATCTATGGACAACATCCAAGCTATGTGATTTTGTATGAAATCAGAATAAAGCAAACGTGTGATTTTCTTATGTCAAAATAATGTAGTTTCAAAACAATTCTGTTCATCTTTCTAACTTGTGACCGATGTGGGACTCAAATTGACATATAACTATTTGACAAGATGTCTAAAGTGTAAACTGCCTAGTCTGTTTTCGGCACAGGGCACTGATGAAGTTTGAAAACAGAGGTGACACTATAAAGAATGACCAGAACAGATTAACATTACACGGATACCGGTTATGGGATCCTATATGGGAATATCTGGTAGATGACCTTTTGAATTTATTTAAATTTTTTTTTTTTAGAAATTTGGATGTGAATCATATTAAAGAAATTCAGTTTGAGATCTTTTACAAACAGGTTGTTACACAACAGCTCAGATCTCTATTTGGAGGAACCCACTGTGAAGGTTCTCATATTTTTTAGTGGATTGTTAAATGTTCCTACTTTTTATTTAATCTTTGGCTATACGATACACTCTGTTTCAAACTCTATGCAATTGCTGTTTTTCCATGAGTTTCTCTTTGATGTTCTCTTGAAAAATTTGTACAAATGGGAGGTAGTGATGCTTTGATTTGGATGGCATGGAATCTTATTTGTTACATGGGATTTGTGCAGGCAGATCTAGTTCATCAGAAATGGCTGATGGAAATGAAACTGACAAGAACATTGAGATATGGAAGATCAAGAAGCTTATTAAGGCCCTGGAATCTGCCAGAGGGAATGGTACCAGCATGATCTCTCTGATTATGCCGCCGCGTGATCAAGTCTCCCGAGTCACAAAGATGTTGGGTGATGAATTTGGAACTGCCTCAAACATCAAGAGCAGAGTTAATCGTCAGTCTGTGCTCGGTGCCATTACCTCTGCTCAGCAGAGGCTGAAGCTTTACAATAAGGTCCCACCAAATGGGTTGGTGCTATACACTGGAACCATTGTGACTGAAGATGGAAAAGAAAAGAAGGTTACAATTGATTTCGAGCCTTTTAAGCCCATCAATGCATCCTTGTACCTCTGTGACAACAAGTTTCACACAGAGGCCCTAAATGAGCTCCTAGAATCGGATGACAAATTCGGTTTTATAGTTATGGATGGAAATGGGACCCTCTTTGGAACTTTAAGTGGAAATACTCGTGAGGTTCTTCATAAGTTCACTGTTGATCTTCCAAAGAAACACGGTAGAGGAGGACAATCGGCTCTCCGTTTTGCTCGGCTTCGAATGGAGAAGCGTCACAATTATGTGAGGAAAACAGCTGAGCTTGCCACCCAGTTTTACATCAATCCTGCTACAAGTCAGCCGAATGTCTCAGGGTTGATCTTGGCTGGGTCTGCTGATTTCAAAACCGAACTCAGCCAGTCTGACATGTTTGATCCCCGTTTACAGGCTAAGATACTTAATGTGGTTGATGTTAGCTATGGTGGGGAGAACGGTTTCAACCAGGCTATAGAATTGTCAGCAGAGATCTTATCAAATGTTAAGTTTATACAGGAAAAGAAGCTGATTGGGAAGTATTTTGAAGAGATAAGCCAAGATACGGGAAAGTATGTTTTTGGTGTGGATGACACACTGAAGGCTTTGGAAATGGGCGCAATTGAAACATTGATTGTTTGGGAGAATCTAGATATAAATAGGTACGTTCTGAAGAACAGTGTGACTGGGGAAATTGTCATAAAGCATCTGAACAAGAGCCAAGAGGCTGATCAGAACAGTTTTCGGGATGAGGCAACCTCTGCTGAGCTGGAAGTCCAGGATAAAACATCACTGCTGGAGTGGTTTGCAAATGAGTACAAGCGTTTTGGCTGCACCCTCGAATTCGTCACGAACAAATCCCAAGAAGGCTCGCAGTTCTGCAGAGGATTTGGTGGGATTGGTGGGATCCTCCGCTATCAGCTTGACATGAGGTCCTTCGATGAGGCATCTGATGACGAACTCTATGAAGATTCTGATTAGCAATTACTCAACCATCAACAGAGCCGGCCTGGACAGGAGGCACCCACACCGGCCCTGACAGCCTCGCTCTAAGCCTGGCTGCTGCAATGCATGTCTCCTCTTAAAATTACTAAGGTGATTAGCTTAACTTTCCTTCAAGCCTTTGCATGTTTGAAAGTCTTGGCATAGATTGCTTTATGTTGCACATCCACTTATATTTGTCTCTCAGCTGGTCTGATAAAAACAGTCCTTGTTCCTTGACCAACATGCTCTTTGGGATTGCGGGCAATGGCTGGTGCCTTCTGCAACATTTTTTAAACTTGCCAACATAATAGCCCAGAATTTTATATGTTTTCAATGTTCATGCTTCAGTCTAATATCTAATCTTGCCTCATTTGAATTTCATTTGGTTTCAACCTTCTAATGGCATGTTTATGAACCAGACAAATTGATTAATGGTGACCTGCAGCAGCTCTTGCTCGTATTGCGGATGATTGGTGGGCCAATGTGATCAGTTCCATTGTTATCGACTCGACTGGATCACCACGTAAAAACTCTGTGAGTGCTGTTAATGCAGATTTTCATTCTGCTACTACTACTATATGGTTGGATGAAGTCTAACCTCCAGACATCTTTATCTTATTCGTAAGTGTGGTTAAGCCTTTGGTGTAAGCAAACTATGAGCTTGCATGTTGGGTTTTGTTCTTTTGGTCTGCCA
Source organism: Acorus calamus (assembly GCA_030737845.1). NCBI lineage: Eukaryota > Viridiplantae > Streptophyta > Magnoliopsida > Acorales > Acoraceae > Acorus > Acorus calamus. The sequence continues at coordinate 19,584,899 of CM060879.1, read as the reverse complement.
AGACACTGTTATTATATATGCTTTAATACTTAGGTTTGTAAACGCAATTGTGTTGGATGCGATATCATGTTATGGAGAGCTCAGCGGTATTACTATTATTAATATTATTATTATATGGTCTCATTTTGGTGCTCCGTTTTACTACCATCATGTGGTAGTAAAATGTTAAGGGATGTTGAGATGAATCTATGTGACATGTTTTAAAGAACTTTACATATGAACAAATAAATTCATATGCAAACCAAGCTAAATATGTAAATTACCCTAGTTTTAATGACATTGTATGTTAAGATATATATATTACGATGTAAGTATTCAATGATGGGCGTGGCTACAGCCTATAGCTACCCCACAAGTTATCATATCCATCCCATTTATTTAAATAAAAATCTTATATACTACGAGTTTGATATAAACAATGTTTTCTGTATTAAAATTGTTCGATATGGTTCATATAGTTGGGAACCAAAAATCTTAGTTACATTTTAATTCTAATTTGATATAGATGATGACTTTTTTTGTTTAAAAGTGGTTTGACATGGATTATTGATCAGAAACTAAAAACTTTAATCTGCTCCCGTTCGACATATATGATGTCTTATGTGTTTAAGTTGGTTCGACATGGATCATGTCAAACAGAGATAAATTTTTTTTGATATGTGATTAACGTAGTTACTGTTGATAAATTGATACGAGGTTAACTCTTATATTGACAATTTATATTTACTTTGATAATAAAGTGTTAAAATCTTTGATGTAATCAAATCTTATTGAATTATAATGTTTGTGATACAATCACCAACATGTTTATCACATGAATCTAGAAAATAAAAGTGGAATACACATTGTTTTTATTGATATATTATAACCAATGACCACATATATCTTTACTTGATTTTGTTCATGAAGGTTAATGATTCGTTCAACACATTCCAGCCCTCCAATGTTTTTGTCGATTGATAACGCCGCAAAAAGCAATCGCCGTACACCTAAATGAATATAAGTTATCATATACATGCGTATTAAAGTAGAGCAAAAAAAATTATTACATCATACATATGTTATCATTCACGATCGACATAATCCATGTCGAATCACCTTAAATATAGAAGACATCGTGTATGTCGAACTGAAAATAAAGTTTCTGGTTCCTAATGGACATGATCGTTGAACAATCTTAAACACAAATGACATTGTTTATGTCGAACAATCTTAAACACAGAAGACATCGTCTATATCGAACTCGTGGGGTATATTAGATATGAGATAAATCAATTTTTTTATGGGTAGGTAGGATAACTTGTGGGGTAGCTATAGCTGTGCCCTTCTCAATTTGCATAAATTTTCATTTACTAATGAATGTGTTTCGTTTTACAAATCCATGTTCTTAGAAGAAAAAAAAGTTTTTTATTCTTTTATGCGGGTTAGTAACTTGGGATTCACATTTTATATCAAAAACCGTTCAATCGTGCAACCAAACATCGTCTCATCAGTCATTTTTCCAAACTCCTTTATATAATTATGATATCATTAACATAAATTTCTTAATGCATATGTACTTCACTATGTCAACATATATTTTATTACAAAAACATGAAAATACATGTATTCAATTATACAAGTACGTATTTGATTTGAAATAAAAGATTAGGCTACAAACTATGGTCATTTTTATTTTATAACGATAAAATAGGAAATGTCCAAATTGGGATTGAGAGGATTAAAGTACAAAAAATTAAACAACAAAAGCGAAAAGAAAGAAAACAAAAAAATTAAACAACAAAAGTGAAAAGAAAGAAAAAAGAGTTTTTTTATTTTAAGTCCCCATAAATTATAGGATTTAGTGATCGGTCTTTCACTTCTTCATATTTTGGTTTTAGTCCCAAATTCAAATGATATATTTCTTTTTAATCCCTAGGAGGGACATATCCCTAAATTATTTGGTTTTTTTCTTGGTCCTGAGAGGGAGTAAAAAGAAACATATCCTTTAAATCTGAGGACTAAAACCCAAATATGAAGAAATGAGTTATCGATCACTAAATACTATAGTTTGTGAGGACTGAAAAATAAAAAAACCCAAGAAAAAAATAGAACTTAGTAGACAAGGTTTTTACCGTGTCCAAACTATCAAAAACACTTACGCCTCTTGAATAAGCCATCCCTCTTCCTCAAAATGCACCCTGGCCCCTCTTGCATGATGTTTGCCCATATTTTTTACACACTGCCTTGTCATCTCCCATAAGTTTGCGTAGAAGAATAAGATGTGGTTAAAAATAACATCGTTTTTTGTTATCCAAATGGCTCACGCCACCGCTAGAATGAAAGACATCGCAACTAGTCCTGCAATGCTCCTATCCCCACCCGACTTCATGCTTGCAGCTACCTCCCATGGATCTCTCATCAATTGAAAATGCAATCCAGTGCTAGATGTACCCGAGCAAAGGCAAAAGAGATGATCCAGCGTTTCCTCCTCCTCGCAACAGTCAAAACAATTGATGATGCGCCTCAACACAGTGGGCATGTCGGGCTCCCCAATCTAGTGACTCAAATCTTGATCGATTTGATGAGCAAATTTTGAACAAGCAATAAAAAGATGCATCTTCATATCATTTTCAAAAAGGGTTGATTATCACTTTATTACTCATCTAGATCAACTTGGGTCACTCAATTAGTCATAGTTATTAGATTTTATTTCTCTTGCAATTTTTATTGGCCTACATGGGACTAGACTAGTTAATTCTTTAAATTGTCATATAGTCCAGTGTCACATTCATCTTAGCCTTCTTGATTTTTAAATTGAATTGAAAAAACAAGGCATTTTGTTTTTAATTTCTAAGAGGGGGACCATTTCAAAGGCTTAACAAACTCTTCATTCACAAGCAATTGAAAGTATGTATTTTTTTTTTGTTGATGATGATGATGTGGGTTAGATGAATCCTAGTTGTTTTTTTTTTGGGCCATTCAACTTTGACTTATTCTTTCTGTTCAAACAGTCGACAATCCCTATATTATTGCTACTCCCTAATGAGGGATCGACATGTTTAAAATTGACACAGATTGTGTCAACCCTTCATTGGGACCAAGACCTGATTCTATCGCCTATTCTAGGGATAATAGAAACTTTACTGGTTTTTAGTATATATATATGATCATTATATTCCATGCTCTTCTTTTGCTTCCACACTGGAGATTTTGTAGATTTTCTTCCTTGGGATTTACAACCATTCAATTTTACCCTAAGTTTCCTCAAATCACAAACTCTGTCATCTCTTTATCAGTGTAATGCAATTCTAAGGAAAAAATGAATTGATCCAAGTCTGTTGCCTGGTCTAGGGAAAATAATATGTTTTATGTCCTATCGAAAGAGGCACCTATTGCTTAAAGTATAGGCTAGTTTGAAGCCACTTGTTCATAAATCACACGCAGTAACAAAACGCACAAGCCCCATTGTCTACGGTTTATTCATTCACTGATTTTATATCATCTAGGCAAGTTCCATATAATCTTTACTGAGCTTCCAAAATCACAACGTATGTCCATTATTTACAACCACAGTTTATCTAACTTTGGGGGGGGGGGGGGGGGGGGGGGGGGGGGGGGGGGTGTTGATCTTTCAAAGGAGATGTGATCCAATTAATGTTACACCCAACCATACATGTCCATCTCTATTAAAAAAATTGACATGTACTTATGATATCTAATACTGAGTGGTAGAACTCATCCCTCTATAGATGATCATTCTTAAGTAAGAGAATTAACATATATGAACCACCTCACATAGGTACGACTCGACCCGACGCGGAGAATGAGTCAGTCGATTCAATCGCATATCCTTCAGTCCCCACTAAACCATCTTGGACCACTTGGTTACTAGCCGTAGACGAAGACAATCCGCCCCCCGAAAAGAGGTTCGCCATCAGTGCCTGCGTGTCCTCTGACGGCTCCTCCACCGGAACCTGAAACTCGAGCATGTCGACGACATGGGCCATTGTGGGCCTGAGCCCAGGCTTCTCATTCACACACCACAAGCCCACGTAAATCAAAACCTTCACTTCTTGCTCTTCAACCTCCCCTACTATCCTCTCATCCACCACTTCCATCACCCTCCCCTCTCGCGCAGTCGCTCACCTGCCTCGGAAAGTACAACCACCTCTCCCCGCCATCGTTGATCATGCGTACGCTCCGCCTCCCCCCAATGATCTCGAGGAGCACAATCTCGAAGCTGTACACGTCGGACTTCTTGGAAATCGCGCCCTCAAGGAACCACTCGGGCGCGAGGTACCCGCGCGTCCCGCGCACGGTGGTGACGACCCGGCTCTCTTCCCTCTCCATCAGCCTCGACAGCCCAAAATCCGTCACACGCGCGCGGAACTCCCCGTCGAGGAGCACATTCTCCGGCTTCACGTCCAGGTGCAGTATCCGCGACCGGCAGTCGTGGTGGATGTACGCGAGCGCCCTCGCCACGTCGACCACAACACTTCGCCTCCTAGCCCACGACAGGCACGCGCCGCGCGCGCGCGCGCCGGGGAAGATCCACGCGTCGAGCGACCCGTTGGGAACGAACTCATAGACCAGATAATTGGACCCTTCTTCGTCGTTAGCGGGGGCCGCGCAGTAGCCGAGGAGGCGCGCAAGGTTCACGTGCTGGACGGCGGCGACGGCGGACAACTCCGCGCGGAACTCGCGCCGCGCGCGCGGCGCGGGCGCGATGCTCTTCACCGCGACGGGTGTTCCGTCTTCGAGCATCCCCTTGAAGACCGCGCCGGACGAGCCATGCCCGAGGAGGTCGCGGAATCCGCCCGTCGCTACCTCGAGAGACGCGTAATTGAACTCTACGGGTAGGCCGGCGGCCCACCTCAAGCAGCTGTAATCAATGGGGGCCTCGGTCACTCTCCGCCGGGAAACCATGCGGCCGTGCAACGAGTGAATTGACATTGAGAGAAGTAGTACGACATCGATGACGAAGAACGCAAGGAAGGTCTTACGGGCGCCGAAGCGGGCCGAAAGAGCAGGGGAAGTGAGTAAGAGCACGACGATGAAGGCGGCGGCGATGAACTT